>VUJU01000340.1:57467-119623 GCA_009835225.1 Aphis craccivora | reverse complement strand
ATATATAATATATATAGATAGATAATAGATGCATACATATACCTATTATTATATTATATATTATATTATAGGTACAGTATGTATTAATAATAAATAATTATATTATGTGAAGTACATTTGCATATTATACTTATCGTTTATATTGACTCTGTTGATTTGCGTAATAGTATCTGAAATTGAAAATGCTTTTACGTAATATAAAATTATTAGCAAATTCTATATCCTATTTATAACCATAACCTGTATAAATTATTACACAAACAAAAACTTTAAAAACAAACTTGTGGTTAAAATTTAATAATAATTATAATTTATTATTATGGACTATTTATATACCTTAATATTATGGTAATATGGTATTAATATTTATTATGTATAGCGTTTGATACGTATTATTATTGTACCGAGTACAGTGATAATTAAACAAAAAAAAAAAAAAAGAACTAAAAAAAAATCTGATGAAAAATTGACGTTGTGTAAAATTTCATTTTTAATCAAACAAAAACTTTAACAGAGGTTGAAACCACTTGTCGCATTTAATGTTATTTTAATATTATTTACATAATATAATATCATATCATTTTTGCGTGTTTGTCGAATTAAACAAATTATAAGCCAACATAAACTTATTGGAGTACCTATAACAAAATTGGTTTTTACATGGGAAAATTTAAAACACCTATAGCCTATGTTATAATAATAATATTGTGTTTGAATAAAGTTATTATTATTATTATTTATTTTTACGCAAAATACAATTATAATTACATCTTTGTAGAAAACATGCGATAGTATACACCATAAACAAATAACATGTACACGCATCAAGTGTACACGTGTAGCAAAAAAAAAAACAAATTCGCTCTTTGATCTAAAAATTAAATAAAAATATTGTTAAAATTTAAAACAGTAATTTAAATTCATTTACAATGTGTACTATATAGAGCTGACACAATATTTGTTGTAATCTAACTACTGTACCTATTACAAAACGTAGGTATATAAAATCAATAACTGTGAAAACATCATTAAATAACAGAGTCTAATCGACTTTATCTCCACCAAGTACATGAAAATATAGTACCTAACTGTCAGTTAGGTTAGGTATAAGTATTTTACGTCTGTTGAAATTATAATATCGATAGGTATTTTAATTGTTGTTGTCGATTTTGATTTAGAGTAATGAATAATTGCATGAAATCATATACTGTACTTTATATATCATAATATATATTTTGATGATGAGTGGCCAATATTGGCCATGATTTGTTTTGTTTTATATGTGTTAATTTGCCAAACGATATGGTTATTACAGCTATCGACAAAACGCAATAATAAAAAAAAATATTATTTTTCCTTATATATTTATTTATGTGTAAGTATGCGTCTATATTTACGAGCTTAAACAGAGTTAATATAAGTATTAAATATGAGTATATATTATAGATCAATAAAGAACTACTTGGCCTGCTGGGAAATTTAGTAATTCGACCATAGGGGTTGGAAAAAAAACCATTTTTTAAACAATACAAAACAAACGTTTTATTTGTTTAAAACCTTGTTTTTGTTTTTTAAATGGTATTTTTTTGTTGTTTTATTTTAAGCACGTTTAAACAACTTATAAATTGTTTTTAAAATTTAAAATAATGCTTTCAAGTATAATATTATTATATAGGTTATAAGTACATAATAAAGTAACATAATTCTTGTATTATCTATAGGTACCATAGTTGTAAATATATTGTTATCTACAAATAAATTGTTTATTTTATAGAAAAAATTATGATACAAATTTATGTTTTTATGTATTTTTTTTAAACGTTTATTTAAAGATTTTATTAAATAGTTTAAAATTTTTAAACGTCTATGCATAAAATGTTTTAAACAAAACCACTTGTTTAAAATACATTTTTACGCTGGCGATCACTTAATAAAAACTATATACTTTATACAGTGATGCGTTGTTGGTTCTATAATATAGAAGTTATTTTTAAATGATTAAACATAAATAAAACATTGTATTTGTTTAGGTTAGGTATTAAATAGGTATATGATTTTTATATGTTTGTATAATATAATATATTATAGATTATTTAACTCGAGCGCATAGAACTTTACTGTTTTTTCACAATGATGTTTTGAGATTTCTAATATTATACAACAAGGGACACCTTTAATAAGACAATGGTTGTTTAAAAGTATGACATAACTTAACACATTATTCATTTGATTTCATTAAAAAATAAGTGTTTGAAATTAAAATAAAAGTCCCTTTTATAAAATGGTAAAAAAAAATTCACGCAAAAGAATTTAGTTTTTTATTTAATTAATTTTCATAAAATAAAAAAAACAACCATAAACAATATACCTACCTATAATATTAATGTAGTTTTTAGGAACACGATATTATGAAACATACGTGTCTCTGTGAACATTAACAGCAAAACCAGAATTTTTTTCATGGGAATGTACATTCTTTATTTGATGTGCTGAAAGTTTCAGTGAAATATTCTTCACAGCTGTGTTATCAATTTATCATAATGTGAACTACTAAAAAATCATTATTAGTTGACAATTTATTTATATTATATTCTATATTACATAAATATACTTAATAAACTATTGTGTATATACTAGATTATGGCCTTTCTGGTTGCGCACTCGCCTCCCAAAAGGTGTTCGAAAACAAACCAGTATTTATATGAAAAACAAAAATAATTGAGTATCAGCATGAAGATTGTATTTTATGACATAGGAGGATTGAAATTTGAATATATTTTAAAATGTTATGTAGGTATCCTGATATATGAGATAAATCATTAGATTTTTCACGAATTCTATTGGCTAAGTACAACTATGTTTACGCATCCATAACTATTCATATATAAACCTATTATGTCTATTTCCTGAAAAATAAAAAATAAAAACAGAATTGTACATAGGAAAACAATATGTAAAATACTGAAATGCTCCATTAAATTTAAAACAATAATAATAATAATAGTATAAATTACCCAACAATATATTTATGTATAATAATTTATTATTTTTACAGAGTTTCAACGTATTGTAGCAAAATTATGTATATATAAGTAGTGTTAATAAATTATAATATTGAATTATGCATGTGTATAAAAGTTACAATTTAAATAAAAATTCTAGTACAATAGTAACAACAAAACATTTTTTTTGATTAAACCAATTTCTTTCAAGTACAAATTATAATTGAATTAGTAGACTATACAGTAATTGTATAAATTAATACATATTTTTATTTTCTTAGACAATACACCACTACACAAGTACAATTTTTGATTAAAGTATATTATTTAGGTTAGAAATGTAGAAAATAGTAGAAAAATTATTTCATCCTAAACATAATACATTAATACATAATATTAGTATATATTACAATATATAAAACTGTGCATCCCGTTACAAATTTTAAAATCGTTATATATATAAATGTCAATGATATAATCAAACCATTACTTATATTTAATAAATAATAACTGAACTTAATAATACCTAATCGATATTAATATATGTTTATGTTCCAAAATAATTTTTCATGTTTACATGTTTCCTGGATTCGTTTAGTTCTAATGTATATATATTATTATATATGCATAAACATAATGTATAGCTTAAAGTACCTATAAAATATACGAATATCATAATAATCACATTGGGTTAATATAGTTTGCGTTTTAGCCAATAAATGTTTCCTAAAATGATATGCAATTTGCTATTTAAAAACGGAATCATACTGTAGCACGCGTCCCATATAAAATAACAAAATAAATAACCTCAAAAAAGCGTAAATAATGAATAATAATTAATAGCAAATATATACAGACACGCACACACACACACACACACACATAGTGTAATGGAATTTAGGTTTTAGAATAACTTAATTAAAATACTGTCAAAACTTAAGCGCATTAAATTCCCATTCAGACTTAGCGAACGTAGTCGCGCAGACGATCTACATTACGTTACCAATAAAAATATAATACTATCAACATAGCACCATCTCATGATAAGACGCGACATACGATCGAAAGTCGCGTTCAACATAGGACGTTTGAACCGTTTCAAAAATAAAAAGTCAAAATTCAACTTAGACAAGCGCTAAATGAGAAAAAAAATAGCTTTAATCATTAAACGCTGTGCATATAACATTAATATATTTTTTCATAATATTGCGACAAAAAAAAAAAAGAAAAAAAAACGCAACGCAACGAAATATTTAATAACGCGTAAGTACATATTTATAGATTAATATAATATAGAACAAGCTAAAGCCGTTTGTCGACAGTGCACATAATATAAAAATTTCTTTGTGAAAATAAAAAAATAAATACAAATAAAAAAAATACCACTCATTCAGACAAACACACACACACACGTATAGATATTGAATTCTTTTCACGTACATTAAAAAGCGCTATATACTGTGTGTTTGTGTATGTGTGAGTGTATGCGGGGAGATCTCTGGCAAAAGCTTTTAACCGGAAGCACAGTCTCGGCGAATCGACTAATTTAAAGTTTTCGCTGTCGGCCGAATACGCAAAAGCGCGCGCGCCCAAAAGCACACACAAGCGCACTTCTGTCCCGTACGGAAACGCCGAATTTAATTTCGCAGAACAAAACGTTTCGACGCGATTTCGCCGCTTCCGCCGCCGCACCAAAGCCATGTAATAATAATAATTATTAATATGATAATAAATTGGATTTATACGCGCATACGGCTCACCACTACCGGTCTTCGTCAGGGCATGTCTTATTTCTAGAAGAACGTATAGCTAGTTTTATTAATTTTTGCTAGCTTATTTATACGCGTACGAATGTTGAAATGGATGCAAAGGGTAGAAAAGAAAGAGTGAATGAGAAGGAGCTGAACGATTAGGGTTTTGAAAAAAACGGCCTCGTGACAGACATAATAATATATGCGTCTTTTTTGTTGGTACCTGCAACAAATATCACGTAATTGTTTCGAACAGTGACCGCACGTCGGTTCTATTTGTTCACATTTGACTTTTAGGGACGTCCGTCAAAGTTAATCTACATGCGACATGCCTAATCATAGTAACCACCGAGTCATTTATATATTTTACGCGTAAATCGTGATCGCTCGATGTTTGAATTCACCGGCCGCGGTGACAACATTTCGGACACAACTGCACGTATAGTTTTGTAAACAAAATTGCGGTTTTCGGTAATTACGATATTTACCACGTTTTTGTCAAAATGGCACAGTTCCGGTCGATAAAATATAAACACATAATAATACAGTACTACTATACAGGATGATTCAATAACCATGCTCAGTGTTCGGCATTCATTTTTTGAATTGTCATCGTTCATAGATCTAAATTCAAAGACCATATTTTCAATTATTTAGATTTTTTATGTGGGTGTTCTGTGTGCCAAGTCTTGTGACGACCATGAATTTTACTGACAAATTGTTCAATAGAAGGTTATTATTATTATTATTTTTTTTAAATGTTAATGAATATAAATTTAAATTTGAATGAAAAGTTGTTGAGTTATTTAAATGAATGTATAAAAATGAAATTAGGTTTGCAAGTTATAGTCTACTATAACTTATAAGTACTACATTAAATATTAGTATTTAAGAATAAATTATGAAACAATCATTTGATTAAAAATTTATATTTGTATCACCACATGTCATTTCTTAAATAATGTAAAGAATACTACAGTTTGATAATGTGGTCTTTAAGTATATTGGAAATTTCCAAAACTCAGAAGAATTTTAATAAATTTATTACAATGTGATTAAATGGAACGAACATGCTTGGTGAATCACTGTATATATATAATATAATATAATATTATTATATATATATATATAAATGAGATGGAAGACGATTCCTTCGAATACGAGTGTGGCGACTGTTATTAGCTCTGTCAGAAATGATTGATGCGATTATTAGAAGGGTGTCGTTCAGTCCTTACGCGCCAGGAACGACGATTATTGTTTGTTTCGAAGTGAGAGATGACGGACAATATAATACAGGCAGAATGGAAGAGAAAGAGAGAGGGAGAGAGAGAGAGAACGAGTGAGAATGTATATCGTGAAGGATATAATATAATATAGTGCACGCGAATTCCAGTGAAACCTAACCGAGTATTAATCAAAAATATCTTTACAAAACTCGTAGAGGTATAGTGGTGGCGATGTTTAATTTCATTGGTAACGACTAGCGAATATAATTGGTCGTGAAAACGGAAGGTAGGTATTGCATTTTTTTTTCTACGTCTTGTAATCATTTTCGTGTAGTAAGTTTTATAAACTTCTTTCAAACATTTTTATCGCTCGCGTATAAATAAATACGCACAGTGACAAATGTAACAGTTTTATTTCGTTGCTGAGCCCATGGCAAATTCAAAAATATTTTTTTTTCGAAAAAACATTTGTCTAAAAAGAAAAGTAATTTTGTTCTTTTAAAAAAATATACTATATTTTGTTTTCATGAATAATATGTCACGTATTATATCGTATATTTATGTATATAAAAAAATGTATATATATGCAAAAATATCGTGATGGTATTCCGCGCCGTGATAACGCAATGTTGTATGTATACGAATAAAACGCGAATCTTCAGTCGTGTGAAATTACAGGCTTGCGTCACTGAGCCTTTGATGTCAACCCCATTTTCGGACGCGATTGGAATACTCAAAGGTGTGGTGAGTGTATTTGTTAGGTTATTTTCTGTTTTTTGTTTTTTTTTTTGTTTGTATTTAATTTAAACTGCTGACTGGCGTGTGTCGGCACACGATCAGCGTAGGTCTGAAATGTGTCCACTGCATGTGTTTGTGCATATAGTGATTCGCAAGATTTTGTGCTACGAAAATCTATTTTTATTACATTATTTTTTATTATTTTATGTTGGTATATTATGTTATATATGGGAGATAAAAAACGGGAATCGGGACGGAAATGATTGAAAAATAAAAAAAAAATAGATAAATAAATAAACGGGTCGTGGATAATGTTTGAAAACGACGTTTTCGATAGTAGTTTTGTTGGAAAGGCATACCTACATGTACGGAAATCGTTGGCTTATACGAAATACATGCGTTGCGGCACGAGACGATTTATAATACGAAATATCATGTACAAAAGGTCTATTATATGTTGTCTTTGCTTTCGGTCGAATCCGTTCGGTTTTAATAATATACGAACCTCTTCTAATCCCCTATCTACAAATACTTGCGCACCTATGTATGATCTACTTCATTGTACAACCATATATACGTTGATAATCTCATCTTGACGGAGGATTTCACGTGACACTACTTAATATCGTACACCTACACTCGACGTTGACAAACAGCTGAAATAATACTGTGTATACCTAAAACAATAATATGATGTATATACAAAGGAGAACGCGACGTTATTACGACCGAGTTGGATTTAATGAAGAGAAGGAAGTGGATGATTAAATAGCGTCAGTGTATGGTCGTGAGGAGAAAAATCATGGACGATCGTGTTTCAGGAGGGCTTACGAGTTAAGGGGGAGCCTGCCTCCGCCATTAGATTAGCTCTTATATTGTAGGTTAATAGGGAAAATGAACGTGTTTCCACACAAGACATAACAGGTAACAGATATTATCCACACATATGCATTATCACCGTATGCAAATTCGAGAAAATTATTTTCTACAAGCAAATGAAAAAAATTGTATTGTTTATATACCCTTAACGATTTTACTGACGGATTCGTACGCGATTTTCGGCGACTTTATGTGTTGTATTGTAATTTGGATCCACAAGCGATAGGCCACAATTGAGTAGCGTGTAATCAAATCAGATGTCACGGTATACGAAACAGGGTGGTTTTATCCTAAACGTGCGCTTTATTAATAGAAGCGGTGCCCGGTGGAGGCGTCACGTCGTCGTAATTTGCGCGGCAGTGGTTGCGGAAATTGTTGTTTACTTCCAGCCCTATAGAGGTGTTCAAAGAACTTATTCCCTTAATTATTTTTAAAACTTTACAATATCGCAAGCAATATAATATTATTATTATGTTAATCGATCACAGAGACACAACAATATTACAACATACAGGTCAAAAACTCAAAACATACACACACATACACACACAATTTCACACTTGAGCATTTATACTTATTTATTTTTATAACCCTAGTCTTAAACACGCGATAACTAGTAATATTCTCAGTCTACTTTAGTCACATACAGTCTCGTGTAATGCACGCCCCCTCCCCCAATCTATATTTTATGTACCTACACACGTGTATAATATATACATATCGCAAGCACCTCGACGATAAAACGTTATCCTATAAGTATGACATTATTATAAGGTACAACCCATAGGGTAATAATGTTTGTATTGTTTGTAATAATAATAAACACGCTTAGCGTTTTGTTTCTTTGCACATTGCAGAGGGTGTATATTATAAATCACGGGGATTATGCTACATAACGTTGCGGCATTCGTGCAAGCGAAAATAATATTCGTGCATTTAAACGTAAAAACCAAACAAAACAAAACGAAAAAAGCGCCTACACTAAATCCGTAACATAATATTATACATCGCATACGGCAACGGGACCATTTAATCCATGTGAAATTACTGAAACGACACACTCATATAATATACGTAATATAAACTAATATCGTAGTAGTATGATAATAATATTATTTTTTTCGATACGATAAATTTTGCTCAGTCGGTTGGTTTGATCCGCGTTTACGAAATGTAGAAAAAAAATATCACCTGCAAATTCGAGCATGATGACAAACGTACACAGCCGGAACGGATTTTTCAAACTCATCGCGAGTGGCTTTTCGCTCGGGTACAGTAATATTATTATTTATTACACATGGACGGCAACAAAGGTATGCATTAGCGACAAGTGTGTCACTCGACAATCGTCGCGGCATGCGTTTCTCTCTCCGAGGGGTTCAGAAGTCCGAGGCAGTGATACAGAAAAAACAAAACAAATGTTAATATTATAAGAATTATAATTATTATTGTCTACGTCGATATTAGTATATATTATTACGTTGCGCGACTAATTGTCCACGACAAGACAAACGGTATAATAATTGGTAACGACGTTATGTCATCGCTGTACGAAATTAAGAACAGTACAAGTCCAACAGCTAAAGAAGTACAGGGTACTTTCTCGGTATATGGAAGTAAAAAAAAAACACGTACGATAATACAACGTAGTATTTCAATTATATTATTGCGTTTGTCGTACATGCGTCGGTGTCGATGACCGTACGACCAGTGTTTTTTGTCAGTTATTTTGATATACATTATCGCTTAAATTAACTTCACGAAGTTCATTGTCTGTTTCCGTAGAAGGTACTTAATGTAAGCGATGTACTGTACAGGAAGAAAAAACGGTCGATCGGACGCCGTGGCACGAGTTTTAGTTTCGAAATTAGATTAATTAATTTAACGGTAGTTGACAAATTGTGAGCACACCATACATCAAATAGGTATAACACATATGCACATCGGATGATCGGCGCTATCAAGTGACGAAAATCTGCGAAATTATAATCTATATTATGTACCACCATAATTGCTCACTGGACAATTTTCGTCGATTATTTATACTAAAATAATATGGACTGCTCCTTAACAAGTTACAATCCATTAAATATTAATCAACTTCGAAATGGTCTAATCCTAACGGCTTTTCGTTTTAGGTGTAATATATCTTAAAACTACAAATCGTTTCTTGTAAGGCTAGAAACTATTAAGTAGTGAAAAGCACTTCTACAAGTTCGATTTGATTACGTATGAATCGGGATAATTTATTCACGTCAAAATATATTTAAGAGTTAATTTACAAGAGAATTTAACTACTGAAACACCGATATAATTAATTCGTCTAATAATGGAACTTAATTTATAGTAATTATTAAATGTAACGTACGTTAATCGAATCATATTATAAATTATATATATATATATATATTTATAAAGTTTTGATTATTCATAGTAAGAAGATTTAATTTTCTAATTACTCGTTTTTCATAGAAACATATTATTTTATTTACATAAATCGATAATTTTAATGTAAATCAGTCAATAGCTCAAATTATTTAGTTCAAAAATAAAGAATGTTTGATAACATTTATTTGATATTTAAATAATAAATTAAATGTACAGCTGTACGTTATAATTTTAAAACCGCAAGATGATGATATTAATTATAGGTACGCATAGAGTGATTGAGGATGATTTTGTGACTAATAAAAATAAAAATTGTGTAACTATAAATTGTAGGATTATCTTAATATTTAGAGATATTGACCGATTAACGTTGAAAGAATATCACTTAAACTTACATTAGTATTCAGCTATATTTTACAAAAAGTGTAACTTTCTAAGGGTAGGTATCTCGTTTGTGTACGATTACGTCACAGCCCTAGCGTATTTTATAGCATTCATATTGATGGTACAATTTTACTGTAAGTAAAAATACGTTTGGTTTGTTTTATTTTTAATGAAACATAACTTCAGAGTTACATTTTTGAGGTAAACTCCAACATGTATGTCCTATAATTGTCTAGTAATTGTTTATTGTAGAAACAAAACTATCTATTCGAGGCAGTGATAATATTTATCGGCACGATGGATATACTAATCATATACCGGAAAATGCAATACATTAGTATAAACATAGAATTGTAAGGTATTAAATTAATCATTAAATTAATTATCTTACCATGTACGTTTTACATCTTAAAAATACTCTTATTTTAATCTAACTGTAAATTTATGTTTATGGACCGGACAGTTTTTTAGTCACTCCTCTGTGAGTCTGTTGTTGTTCTAGTGAACTTTTGCACATCAACAGATTCTTGTACGCTTGACGGTACTCTGAGCTCATGACTACATAAATAATTGGATTGATGCACGTAGTCAAATAGATTAGGACATATGCGGTTATATTTAGAACGTGCAAGTCGTCGAGTTCATGTGATGTCTTGCTAATGGTGATTGGCAAGTAGCACGTGACAAATGATATAAATATAACAAGGATCATTTTTAGCAGCTTTTTGTCTTTTGACGACATCCTGTCAACACCAATGGCGCTCTGCTTACGTGTCCTTGGAGAGGAGTCCTCTCTTGTCTGAAACACCTGTTCAACGATATTATTATAATAACATTTAAAAACATTTAGCGATGATGTTGAATAATCTTGAACAATTGTCGGGAATCTTAAAATAATACAATTCAATTAACGGCCAATATAAAGAAGGTATAATATAACTATAATGGGTGTGTTAAATTTTAATGCAATGATAAGTATCATTCTATACGAAAAACGATTCTGAATGGAGATGATTTGTTAGTCTAGGCCCTAGGATATATATTTTTGATTAGGTGGTTAGACTTACCGCTGATACGACTTGAGTGATAGTGGCATTCAGGGCGGATGATGGTGAACGGTCACGTCGTCTGGTACTTCTGCGATCAGAGAAGGATAGGTTAGGTGAATAACTCTCTTCGAGTCCTGACGAGCTTGGATCGGCAATAATGTCGTGTGGTGAAAGGAAATGTTGTTCCTTCGAGTCGGTAGTGGAGCACGTTCCGGTGGCTGTACTGGACCCGATGGCCGAGTCTGTAGATATCTCAGGCACCTTGAAGCGGGTCTTAAGAGTGTAATAGGGCGTAGTGTCTGATGGATTGGAATTCATCGTATTACGTGGGTTAGTTGATACCGTAGCCCGTGACTTGAGAGCTGTTTTTCTGACGATATAGAAAATTCGAGCATAACACACCACAATAGACAAGCAAGGCACCACAAATGCACCCATAAACAGGATTTCTTTTGGTGATCGGCCGACAGAATCTGGTAGTATGGAGCACGAGCCAACGGTCACATCTAAACCAAATTGTCCCCATTTTCCAAGCCACGTAGGAATCAGTAGCCCAAAACCACCTACCCAAGTCACCGTAACCATAACGCCCAAATAGAATTTCTTATACATCCTGAAAACCAATTCAATACATAATAAGTACCTATATATTTTTATAAGTTAAAAACTATTTAGAATGATTATAGAAAAGTTAAAAATTTTTTCCATCAAATGTTTAAATTACTATAATTAGAGTTAAATAACTAGAAATAACTGTTTAAGTATGTTGCCATCTGTCTAATGTAATAATTTATGTCAAAATGTCATGTATTTCAATGTTATGTAATGTATATTTTGTTATATGTGTATATTAAAATTATTATTTTGGATTTAATTCCCATAATATAAAATTAATATCGCCTGACAGTCATGTTGAATCCGGCCCTCAAGCAATTCTCAGCTTAAAAATTATTATATATTCTACGTATTTTATACTATCTTTTTTTTTTCACTAAAAATTGTTGATGACGATGACAGCTAAAGACAAGATAATTTTAAATATATTCATGAAACCTTCTATCAAACAAGTGACAAATAATTTTTTTTCAGTATAGCTTCTTAAATTAATGACAAATCCTTATAATAATAACATTTTGAAGTAAATTAATCCCATTAAATAAAATTAAACAATTAAATATATGTAATTTAACTTAATAAATTAATGTAGATATAATTTGAATTAAATTAAAAATATAATATACAGCTAAAACAACTTTAAACAAAAAAACTGTGCTGAAGTTGGATTAAAAAAATAAATAGTAATATTCACTTACTTTGGGTAGAGCGATGGATGTCCAATCATGATATATCGATTTATGGTTATAGCCAGAATGGTAAATAGTGATACGGCCAACAACCCGTATCTGACTAGCGGGAAGAGACGGCAAAGCAATTGACCATGTATCCACGATCTATACCAGAACGTAGAGGCAGCCAGAGGTAAGTTAAAGCAACAAAAACTCAAATCGGATACGCTGAGGTTGATGATGAATACGGCTGTAGCGTTACGCACCTAAAACAATTTGTTAGTTAATTAACAACACGTAAATTATACACGTATGTATGTGGAATGCATAATAGATATTATTGATATAATATTATTATGTTATGAATTAATAATTGAATTACATTGACTATTATATTTATAGAATATGACGTTGTATTTTAAATTATAAGAAGTTTTGTAAGAACGGTTTTATAACGTATATAATGAGTAATGGCAGATGAAATAATTATAAAATGAATAACATGTGAACCAATCGACGTAAGTATGAAGGGGTAACTAAAACATACTTGGCAGCGAACAAGCTGAGAAGTCTGCGAGAGATAAGCAACTAGTAGTGATGACGTCCGAAAAATTGAATTATCGTTTTTGGCTGACACGTTAAATGACATATAATGAAAAAAAGTATCCATTAAATGAAATGGGGGATGAAGAAATCTTCAATAAACTATATATCATACACGTCCTATCCCAATATTATAAAGTTGAGAGCATGCAGTTGGACGCAAATGCGAATTACTCACACAAGAATTACTTTTCATATTTTTGTTTAAAAAAAAAAATAACACAATAGATTTTGTGACTGTTCATTCGACAAGAGCACATAGTATATGTATTATACGTTTTAAATGTGACTTTTTTTTTTATTTTTATTGAAATTTTGGTTCGGGAAATGTGAAGTAAATCTATAAAATATTATATATTTTTCAGATTGAGTTATACAACTGATCAATATCGATACAAAATATTTTTTGTTAATAATACAATTTATATCAAATGCATTTTATCGAAATAACATAATAAACACGTGACGTAAAAAATTGAGGTGAAGTAAGTTTTCATAAAAATGTATAGCTTACAAATGTTAATTTTGATTTGATAAAAATGGCGCGTGACTTTATTAAACATATACATTCCGGTTCAGTCGTCTAGAAAATGCGACTTGACGAGCTAGCGACAGACAAATAACAGTGTATTTATTTCTTGAAAATAAATAAATATATATTTGTACGTTTGTATGATATTTTTATTTATAAAATATATTTTATGTGTATTCTCAATATTCTAAGTTTTGATAGGTTTGTTGAACTTATTAAAATGTTAAAAATAAAGTATATATTTTTTTCTTTTCTCTTTTTAAAAGAGAACTTTGAATTTCTTTTAAAAAGATAAAATTGCTCTTAACTGTATTATGATGATACTATAATCTTAGAATTTTCGAATGAAAGAATTCATAAAAGTTGATACAATACGTAAACAAATAAAATATTATTATTATTACTACTATTATCAAATCACATATTGACATAACATGTTTACTTTAATAGAAGTATAATTTACCATAGATATTTTTTTTAGAATTTAAAACGAACTACCGAAAAATAGTATTTTAGTATTACTAAAACCAATTCATTCTTCATTCATTTATTGTTATTTATTTTGACTATTCACAAAGGACCTGTCAGGTACTTTTTATGTTTTTATTTGTGACTTATTGGGGAAAAAAATACAACTAATATTGATAATGAAGTATAATTAAAATGTAAAATATGATATCGAATAAACAACAATTATTATTAAAAAAAGACATACAAACAATAAAACATTGATATAATTAAATTATAAAATATAAATATTTTATACCTCCTAAAAATATATATGAAGAAATTTTTGTAATTTTTTATCGAGCATGATAGTCGATTTCCATGTTTTTTTTTTATTATTGAAATCTTTAATTTTAATATCGTCCAATATAATAATTATTTAAATATTCAATTATCTGTATTATACTAGCCAAATTACACTTTTACAACATTTTTTGAATGTTTCGAAAGTTAAATAATTTTATAGCCAATATATTTTTAATTTAAACTGTGGTATGATTTATATTTATTACTTATTAGACATGATAGTTGAAGACTTTGTCAATACTTTTCATTAGATAATTGGAATTAATATATTTTTATTTCAGTTTATCTTATAACATCATTTTGGTAGATCATAGCATGCACAGTATCGTGCAACACACTAAATAAATGCCTATTGATTTGTTTGAATGCAATGTGAATTATTCTTTAAAATATATTATATAATATAGCGAATAGTGATGTATTTATAATGTAATGTTTTAGTTTATATTTTGTCGAAGAGAAACCAGAGAAAATCTATGCATTCAAGTTCAACCTTTTAACATTGTAATGCATAATGGAAGCGAACCGGGAAAGAACATAAATAATATAAAAAAACATATGCATGTATTCTATCAGTCATATGACTGTAGTTTATGGGTTCAAGTAGTCTAGTGAAATCGATGTACAAATAATATGTCGGACATTGTAAATTGTCGCGGTGATTCACCTCCCTTGGAGTGTTTTACGCGCGTAAGGTTTTATTTTTATTTTTCGGCCCACTTTAATTGACATTTTACGTTTTCATTGTTGTGCGTGAATTACGGATTAACAGGATTTATGACACTACAGAGTGTCCACTCTCTCAGTCACGTGAAATTATATACGTATTTAGGCTTGTAGTATGTGATACTAATCGGATGTTGTTGAATTGATGATGATAAAATAACATTTGGATTATTAAAAAGCAATGGAAATTAAAACGATTAATTTTATCACATAGATCCTATTCCCTAATGTATATTAATATCATGATGTGCAAAAAAAAAACATATATTATAACAAATGCAGTTGATTATAATTATAAACTCGGTTCAGTCGGTTTGCACTCTGCATGTACACATACATATACATTTAAATATACTATAATTTATTATCTAAAATAAAATAATTTTATAGCTGGTTTACAATTACAATCAAATTCTTATAGAATCCTTTGAGTAAATATAAGTAAATAATATCTTAGACATAGAATAATATATTTGTAATACAAAATATAGTGTTTTAGTACTTTTCTGTTTCTTTTTGTTGTGATAACCAGTGATTTGGTAAACCTTGGTATCCAGGTTCTGTGTAATAAACCTATTATTTTACTTGAATCGACTTGTCTTTGCTACCACAAGGGAATAATCGTGTGTAGCTATAATATCTGATGCCGACGTACAATGCAAGCTCATTAATTGCTGAACTCAGTAGAAGGCTTAAGTTTATTACAAACGATATAGCTGTTGACAGGCTACATAAAAATTTGTAGAACTTGGGATCATCGTAAAAGATGAAAAAATACAAAGCCACTGAATACTCTCGAAAGATTCATTAAAAACAAATTATAAGTGAAATAGCTATTATTTAGGTGTGACGAGAGAGCTCAAAAGTTAAGTACAATAACTTTTGTGGAAAACATTTTTATTATAAAAGTTAATTTTATATAAATACATAGTTCTACCTTCTAAAACATTATTTTTTTTATTGTTGTCCTTAGTATATGTTTATACTTGTATAAATTCGCAAAGGTATAATGGAAATTGGAAATTATTATTATTTTATATGCATTACATTATTACATACGTGGCATAAATAATGGAATACAATAAAATAAATTCTACATAAACTATTTATTTTATTCAAAACATTACATTTGCATTTCTATTATGTAAAAGTTAGATGAGTATACTGTATAGTATAGAATTTATAAAAAGGAAAACAGGATCATATTATTTTTGGATAGGATACAATTTTAAATGTGAAATATTTAATACTTTGGAATTTTATTCTGAGAAATAACAGTTTTGATTAATCTTTTGTTTGAATGCTGTCTGATCTGTTTAAATTTAATTTAATTGTAAGATAATATGCAGTTATATGTTATTTTTTTGAAGTATATTTAATCACTTTCCACTCATTTTATTTATTTACTATTTGTTTTTATAACAAATATTTGTATACACACATGTATAGTGTATACATATTTTACAGTAGAAAATATGTCTATTTATCTAATGTTATGATTTTTATTTAATATTCTACTGCAATTTGATTTATAGAAAAAAATATTCAATTTTTAATGAATTAAACTTTTTTAGAAAATAAAACATAAACGTTTTAAATTAGTTGGTAAAATAATATCATTTATTATCATTTAATAAATCAATATAATTTTTTTGTAAACATTTTTAAAATCAAGCAAGTAAATAATTTAGAAATTAAAAAAGTGGATTAATATACAAAACGATCAAGTTTTTTTTTAAGAAATATGCTCTTTGGTATATACATTACACATTTTAAGGCTTGGATAAATTAAGCATTGTCAAGTACAAATGAAAGTAAAATAAAATTAATGTTTAGACATATAATACATTTTGTTGATAATTATAAATCACACTAAAAAGTTTTATATTTTACTTTATTTGTTTACTGCCTGCAATTAGTAAAAAGCTATTTACGCGTGTACGTAGGTATGTATACTTAAGATTACATCGACACGAAGTGATAGTTAAAACTCTGGAGTACTTAAAAAGTAAAATTATTAAGCAATACATATACTAAACATCGGACAATTTAAAATCAAAATTAATATAAGTTTCTTAATGTTACCTTTAAGCATCGTTAAACAAAATTTAGTTACAGAGTAAAGACATATTCTAAAGTTTTTCAATCTCATCATTCAAATGGATTTATTTGAATGTCTGATAAGAGTAGTAATGTCACTGTGTATATTATAGTTATTTGACTGCCATTTTATTTTATTGGTGCTACAAGTTACAGTATCTTTTTTTACGTCTGTTCATAAAATAATACACACACAAATACTACTGGAATAGTTATGTTTTATAGAATTGCAGTAGTTAAAAACAGGAATAAGGGTAAAGTATTAAAGTGACCACTGTTAAAAGGCCAACTACACAATTTGATAAAATAATCCAAAACTTCGTATAATAATAATTCTTTTTAAAAAAAATTTTCAGAACCTTAGCGCTGGCAATGTGTTTACGTTATGCATTGGAAAGTGATAATAAAATAAATCGTAGTATTTGAAAACCGATTCAAGTAGATTTAAAACTGGGCTTGTTCCATTCGTTCAAAACTGTGGTTGTTTAAATTTTTCAAATATATTTTAGTAGTTTTATTTTACGTTTAGAGAAACATTGAGAAAATTGAAAAAGGATCTCTTCAAAATATCATTTAAATCAGATTTTCCCGTTTTTAAAAGAAATTAGGTGGAACGTTTTGAAAACATGAAGAAAAGTATTCATGGATAAACTGCAAAATGTTATTTAATAAAACATCAATAGTCATGGTTTTTTCAATATCTAAAATATAAATATACTACAGCAAAAACTATTTGCTAGTATTATGATTTATAATTTTAAACAACAAATTCTATAGTTAATTAAACCAATAACTAGCACAAATAAAATGTTACTTCACATTCACATGATTATTTTTATTTTTATTTTTTTAATAATTAACTATACAGGTTTTGTATACGTACTTAACCTATTCGACCTGTACGTATAACTATAACTATATGAGTACATACTTTTATTGTAAAAAATAATTTTTCTTATTTTCATTTTATTTCATTCGAATTCCACGAGGATGACATGTGTCACAAAAATAAACATTTTTCAAGCGATCAGTAAGTTTAATGTGAGGTTCGTAGAACTTATAATAAGTTTTAACTAGTTATCTGAGTTATAAGTTATAAGTGTAGGTGTTGATTGTATAATTTTAAAACTTGTAAAATGATTTTTTTTTAAAAAAAATTTCTACAAAAACATTATTTATATTTTCAGATATTTTGGATTAAAATTTTGAAACATTTAATTGTTTTTTAAAAAAAAAACTATTTTTTTTTTTTATATTGTTTCTTAATAATATTTATAATATTTTATATTTCATGTATTTATTCATTATTTTTTTTATTTATTTTAAATTAATAATTTTCAAACAATGAACTAATTTAGAATATAAATATACCTATATATATTTAGTTTCAGTTATTGCTTAATAATGAAATGATGCAGACTTACACTTAATTTAATACACGTACAATAACGAAAAAAGCAATTAAATTCGTAGCGAAATGAAAATTGTGGAAAGCTGAGATGGGGAAAAAATACTATGCCGATAGAAGTTCGTATTGATTAAACGGTGTATAGTACTCGTAATTTACTGACAATTAACAGCAACAAAAAACATATCCTTTTACTAATAACTAAATAAATAAAAGAAAATGGCAATTTAGTTTTGAATAACGATTAAAAAAAAAGAAAGAACGATATGAGTTGGAAAAAAGGACAATTATTTATTTCAAATAAATGTATAGAACATTTATGATAATGGTTTTGTGTTGCACCGGTTACCTTTATCGCGATGTTATATAATATGAAACTTTCATTCATTGGCTGTCTGTTTTCCAAGTGTTGTATCAAAATTACTGCACAGGGTTTTTTTTATATGTCTACCGGTTTTTACCCATTACCTACATTATTCGTTATTCGAAATAATAACGTTACGTTTTACTGAAACAAAACCATGTAATAAAATGCCAAAATTCGCATCCCAGATACGCGTATAGCTATATATTATTACTTTTTATTCGTGGGCGAAATCAATTAACTTTCACGGAGGCTGAGGATGAGGGTTGTAAGTAAGAAAGCGACCATGACGATGGAAAAAAGTAACAGTATATCTATATTTTATTGTGTTTATAGTTTTATACCCCAACAATATTTTTGTTTACTCCGGAGGCTGTGGCGGCATCCATTCACGAATTGTCCACATCGTGCCCTGTCATGAAGGTCACGTAACCGCTGGCCTCTGTATTTTTATGCGTATAATTCGTTCAACGAAAGAATGAAAAGTATAACAGACACACAGACACACAAGCAGATATATATAATAGGCGAGATAAATAAAGAAAAATATGGAAGAAAAAATGTATTTAGTGTTCGGGTTTCAGGAGCCGATCACGGTCATTTTGTAATACTGTCACGTTTCGTCGTTTTTCGGGACAAACAACAATTTTTACACAAATCTTTCTATTGCACAGACAACAAAATTGAGCTTACGCATATATTCTGTATAAACAATAAATATATTTACGAATAGTTTAAATACAACGGCTCACGAACATTTGGTTTGGAAAAATAATTTTAACACACTACAAAAATAATAAAATAAATAAACAAAAATATGTAAGTATATATTATGTACTTCGAATATTAAAAATAACCTTGCAATACTCACAGAATCATAATAATATCTAATAGTAAACAGTATCACGAAACGTATCTATATGTAGCAATAAGGGTTTGATCACGTGACATGAATCTTATAAGTTTATTTATTTATTCATTTTTTATCAAATGAAAAACAGTTTTTATCATGGAGACAATGTTCTTCTAGAAACATTTGACATGAGACGTCTGGAAATTTTAAGTTATAATTACATAAAAACATATATTTTATCCAAAAACATAAAAATAAAAATGAAAATTGGTTCAATGTGCAATCGCTAGTAAAAATGTATTCTAATGAATCTACGGTTTAAGTTCAACTTGTTGATAAAGGTACTTTTGTTTTTTTTTTAATGTTAATTTATATTGTTATCATTTAACTATTTTAAATAAAAAATCAAAACTAAACATTTATAGATATTAATTGTGTAAATTATATTATATTATTGTAATTAGCATTGAAATTTAAAAAGCTTTACATAATTAAAATCATATGTAATATTCTGCAAGGAGTGTAACAAATTATATTTATACTATGCAACTTGAAGTTTTGAATTTAGGTTATTATTTTAGGCATAAGTGATTTAATATCATCAAACTAATTCACCATTTATTCTTTATTATTTACTGTTTTTAAATTAAGTTTATGGTAATGTTATGTTTTTCTTCTAATCGAATTAATGTAAAAATTTTAATGGTACATTTATTGAAACAAATAATTTATATTTCTGTAAGTAACTTCAAAACAATTTTATGATATTTATAGCATTTTAATGAACAATTCCATTAGATACATTATTATTATTTTTTTTTATTATACTTGCTTTTTATTTTTCGTTTAGATCACTTGTTTTTAGTTTCTTATACCTGTTTGGATTAGAATAAAATGTTCCTATGTATAGGAATATATATATATATATAGTTTAACACGTCGTTATTCGCATTGTTTCCGTTGTCACTTTTACTCGCATGAGGTATTTTTTCAAGTTGTTTTTCGTATACTATTAGTTAAGAATAAATAAATTAAAACCAACCTAGATGTAAACAATTGGTTACCAAATTTTATTTAGAATATTATCATAAAATAAAATTACATTATAAAAAAATTATCAAAAATTGTTATGGACAAAAACTAAGAAAGAATTACTCGCACGGGGTTAATTATTTCTAAAACACTGATTCCGATCACTTTATGTCTCCTATCAACTGAATGAAAATCCAAGATAACATAAAACTAGTTAAATTTTACTTATAAACACATTATTGGAGGCTATAGAAATGTACGAATATTTATTTTGACGATAACACTCATAAAATTATAAATAAAAATAAGCTGGGTAATTATTTACCCCGTGCGAGTAACGACGGGTTAAAAAAATTGGTTATTTTCAAGTGGATGAACTTTCTATCAGATATTGGGTAAAGTTCTGAATAAAAAGGTGTTCTACGGTATTGTTAAAGCCTGTAGTTTTTCCAAGTGAAACCTACAATGGATTTTACGGACCATTTATAATCATTTCAATATATATAAAATGAAACTCAATTGTTTTAAATTAATACCTTTAGCTAAGCACACATACGCACTGGATTAATTAAACATGTATTGTCTTATCAGTGACGAATTTTGAAATTCCAAATAGTCAATTTAGAGAAAGATATTGAATTATATTATTCTACAGAAAACATACACTCGAAAATGACAAGCTCTCGCGTATATCTAGAGAAGAGATCAAAGTAATATTAGTGATAAAATTCCAACTTTAGGATAGTAAGATTATTGACAAGACTACTTTACCCATTATTAACATAATATAACTTCATAATTACAGAAACTATCACGTGTTCTAGAATATTTCTGCAGTGATAAAAATACGAGAGATTTAACAAAATTGTTACGTTAAATTTAAAACTGTATGTAAGTATCAAGTATATTTAATGGAACCATAATCACTAATTAGTAATTAGAGTAAAGTTTATGAAATTTAAGTACTTAAGTGGTCGAGTTCTGTAGAATTTTATGATTAAATCATATAATGTAATGTATGTAAGTTTTACAATATTCAATATAAATCTATCAGAGAAAAAATTAATATTTATTTTAGCTTAAATTTATTTCTATGATCTATAATAATTCCACACAAAAAAAAAAAAGTAAAATGTCGTAGTATGCTATGCAAATATTTCAGAAATGATTTTTTTCATTCAATCATAACAACTACGATTCAGACTGTTTTGAGTTTCATGACTGTATCAACATTGCTATCATGATCAGAAATTGAATTTTTTCCTAAAATAAGTTAATGTATGACATTAATTTATTTACTTGGTATTTATGAAGACATATAAATGCTATTATATATTTATGTTTAATATCATTCAAATGTCAGTTCACAAAAATAAATAAATTAACAAAGATAGAGTAGATTACTGATTAGCTAATCCAAGGAATAAAAAACCTACTGTGTTATTATTAAAAATAAAATGTCTATAATATGATTATAAGAATAATGTATTTATAATTAAGAGATCTTTCTCAACTGGGCCAAAATTATTTTATTATATATCTACTATATAAATTATCAACTTTTATTGTGCCATCTTGGTCGAAATATATAATAATTATTATTATCATACTAAACAGTAAAACATTATTTCTCGTAGATTTATTTGTATGGAATGTACATTATTGTACAATGTACAATATGTCGTAAAATATATCATACAAATATTTGCAACTAACAAGTATAGTAGGTATCTTTTGATTACATTTAGTTTAATAATTCTTAGACCGTGCAGGAAATATGGAATAATTTAATTTTAATTTCAACTGGTCATAATATATTACGCAAGAGCCTGAATCCGTGAAAGGTTTATTTGCATATAATGGCAATCTAAGGAAACAGGATATATTATTATAGTTTTAAACTAAATGCAATATACGTATAATACGATTTATATAGTTTGAAAATTATAATACATTTTACCAAGATTTATATCTGATTATTGTATATTATACAGAAAACATGAAATGGTTTAACTACAAGAATTTGATTTCATATTTTATAATTAATTATTTTTTTTTATAAAAAATTAAATTTGGTTTTTCATTATTTAAAAATTTGTTTCTATTTTTAAGCGTTTGATAAAATAATGAATCAACTTTTAAATTATAGATTCATTTTAGATTGTTGTAATAAGCTATTTCTTTAAACATTATCTTAAATTTAAATTTTATTTGATTTACAACTTAATTGCTCTAAAAATTCAATTATTAATTTTAATGAAATTGTTTAGTCTTTTAGGTCCTTTTGGAGTTAGGTGTTTCGGTTCTTAAACTGTAGTTACTTTATATTGGTGGGTTAATAAGTTTATAAAATGAATATTTTTTTAAAATTTTAAATACCCACATATATTTTAATATCGTTTTATTGTTAATATTTATTTTTATTTTTATTTTTTTTAATGATATGTTTATGATTTATACATTTTATTAAAAAAAAAAAAAAAATGCAGAATTTTATAAGACAATATATTAATAATAATAAATAATGATAAAACAATAATATTTGATTATTGTCTTTAAATACTGTTAAAGCTAGATGAACAGCGCAAATATTACATGTTAATAATTTTTTTTATAGCAATAGTATTATAATCTTAAGAAAAATACTTAATTATTATATCATGTTATAAATTAATTGTATACCTATTCATCATATAAATTTACAAAATTTCAAATTATGATCATATATAGTATTGTAATACAAGTTTATACTTATTTGTAGTAGTTTTGGAATGTTAGTACGATTAGTTGAAACCGTCAGACATAGTGACAAACTTTGACTTCCAAAACAGAGGTATTTTAGAATGTACCAAAGTTTCATTTACAAAAGTAGAATCTTTTATATTGTATTAATTTAACCAAATTTAAGTGGATCCTGACTTGAGTTTATCGTTTATAGAAGAATTAACTCGAGATAGAATTCATTTATAAGTATATTTTGAATATAATGTAATTCTTCAATTAGTGTTTCCTGAGTAAACAATTCAATTATAAAAATACTACATAATATAAAATTATACAAAAGATAGATTTAGGTATTGTTTTTAATAATAATAAATAATAATATTATGCAATTTTATATTTAATCACGAGAATACTAGTTAACAAGATAATATAAAAACACACCTGGGAACCGACTTTGAGGTATACAAAGATGATTGATAGATTACAAGGAAAGTTGGTAACATAGATTAAATTCAATTTTATATGAACAAGAAAAAAACTTTGGAAGCGTGAATTGTAATAACAGACAACGAAAGTATCGAAATGCCGTAATTAGTACTTTTTCTTTTACTTCAAACAAAAGAATATTTTGTATCAAAGAAATTTACCTAGCAAAATTATTATTATACATTTTTTTTTTATCACACTTAATATTTTTAAGAATAATTGATGACATTCACATAATAATTTTATTATACGGTTTGTTTGAAGAAGTATATAATTTTCTTTTATAAGTTAGTTTTTAGTAAAATATTTACATTTTACTAGTTGAAGTATTATATTTCATAAAAACGAATGCCAACTTAATTTATAGTTAAATTATTATATAGATATTTTATAAATTCCTTTTTTGGTTATTTATTTTAAAGCGTATTTTAATAAAACTAATATAAAAGATTAAAGAGTTGGCAACAAACTGCAAAACCACTAAAAATGTCTACATTTTTTGAAAAATGGTGTCAATTTTTTAATAATAAAATGCAAAAAACACTAAAAAGTAACCAGACAAGTATAATTGTATTAAAATTTGCCAAAGATAAAAGATAATAGTGGATGACAGAACTGGCTAATGACATTATGGAAAGTTAATGGTAAATTAACTTCAAATTAATTATTCATTTTTGGGTTCAACCAAAAACATTACTCAGAACTAAGTTGCACTTGAGAATCTCGGCCATAATATTTTATAAAAACAATGTGATTTACAGAAATCATAAATATATGTTATGATACAATTTTAACATTTAAAATGAATCAAAATTAATTCTCAGAACATAGAAATATGTATAATAGAAATAGAAAAATATTCAACAGTTTGAGAATTTGTTAAAATAAAATCGTTAATACAATTTTGTAAAAATGTATGTGAGTGTATAGACAGTGCTCGCTGGTTTGTGTGTTATGATTATCAACCGTTATTGAAACCCATATAATTAATTCAGTATATAAATTTATAAATAAATTAACAATAATATTAAAATTTTGGCTTGAATCGTATATAAATAGGTAGACTTATAATAATATGTACGTTGATGATGCGAGTTTATCGAATTATATGTGATATTTTGTTTTATAGAATTATTTCACTAACACAAACAATTAGGTACGTGTACATAATATTATGTAACATAAAAATAATATTATATTATATTATCGTTTTTACCATATTATTAACTAGAATGACATATGGGTACTATACGTTGTTACAATTTAATAAAACTATAAATAAAACGTATGCATTGTCATATCCGATCGAATTACCAATGTTGTATATATTACCTATATGCATTTTACGCGTAATACAATATCGTTTCAAAGGGCCACAAAGCACGATAAAATAAGGTTTCATATAATTTAAATATGCCAGTAGGTTCCGAGAAAATTAGCACACGGGGACTACGGTTTTGATTTTCGCTTTCGTCAAATCCTATCTTTAGCCTATATGGGAAATCGGAAACATAAACCACGTGATGCCTTCTGATCCATTAACAGGGTAACTGAATTCAGCTATAGTTACGTGTCTGTTTAAAATTTTTCTCTCTTAATCCGATTTTTTCAGTCGAGTCGAATTTTAATAGTATTTGAAATATTTGGAGTACGAGTTTCGTAAATAATATAATAACATTTACATACTATTATAACAATATAGTAGTTATAATAGTTGTTTATATCTGGGGCTGCTCCGGAGATATCAAAAATCACAGCTAAAGGGCATTGAAAATAATAAAACTGAACATCTTATTAAATGTTGATTCTTTTATGTACACGAGGCACATGACGTAAATACATTTAGGATGAAAAAAATAGGAAATATTATTTAGAGCTGTCTGTAAATCATTGGGTGTGAACCAAACATTTTTATAATATTATGCGAAAGAACTACGAGATAGGCCGTCGTCGCGCAGAGTTATTTTAAATTTCTCATATCTCTTTGAATAATATATTTTATTTTTGCATAGGATTTTTTCAGAAATGTTTTTTTTATGCATAAATATTTTACTATAGTAAATAAACATTAAATCCATTTTTATTGTAATATACACCTTTACGATAAGACTCCAAAAATATAATATTTATTTATTTAATAATAATTAACGTCTATAATGGGTTTAATAGAGTTACAAAACAAAAATATACATATTATGTAAAAATTCAAGTTATTTAACCAATAGAAAATACGATAACTAAACATTAATAGATAAATAAAAGATAATAAAACTAAATTATTATGATTAGATTTCAGATTTGAATACAAATTTTTGCCTGTTTGAATTATCATTTAAAAAAATTTAAGTTTGTTTTAGTGAATTTCCAATAGTTAACATTCTACTAATCGGAGCATATAATGATGATGATAATGATTTTAGTGGTAGATATTTGTGTAGAATATTTGAGTTACTCGAGTTAAAACTAAGGACTTTTAAAGTTATTTGACTCAGTATTTCTAGATAATCAATTTGAAAATTGTAATTTGTAGAGCCAAAGCACATCATTCATTTTGTTCTATACGAGTATTTTCAAGTGACTTAGATATTAAAATGATCTGGTAGTTGTTCAACAGATGTTTCAGTTTTGTTCGTTTTATAAGATAGTACGCACTTAAAAGCCTGTTATAAACACGTTAAATTTTATTATTTAAGCTAATTTGATGATAGTTCCAAATTATCGTGCCAGATTCTAAAATAAAACAAACTAGAGAGAAATAATAAAGCACTTTTGAGCTATTTGGATTATTGCATTATCAGCAGTTGTGGTATGCAAACCAAACGTAGAATTTAATCATACATTATATTTAAAAGTTTAATCGCTTGATAATAGAATAACTAGATCTTTAATTTCTTATATCTTTAACATATTTAATTTGTTTTAAATAATAATTTAAATATAGTTTTTTAAAAAAATATTTAAAATGTTCATATTTTTTTTTTAACGAAAAGTGCGTACATTTATATCGTATAGTGATGCTCCTGGTACGTGGATAAATCTTTATAGAAATAAAAAAAATAATAAAACCAAGAATAATGACGGTTTGTCTATATGGTTTTATGCACACAACTATTTATATAATAATATTATTTGTGACGAGAGAAATAAACTCATGAATGTTTTTCGTCGGAATCGTATTTTTCTTATGTACGTTCATATATTTGGAAAGCATCGAAAGTACCTATAGTAAGTATGTAAAATTTACACTAATCATATTGGCATTTAAATTGATTGTATCAGATTTAGGAAATCTGTTGTGAAATATATTATTGCACATCAAAATAAAATACGTAACACAACAAATTATTCGATTCAATTGACCTTTTCAAGTAGTTCTCGTCATTTCATATTGTCGAATAACAATATAGCAGTGATTTTCGTGCGGTATTTGTTGGTTTAAACAAACGACCTACTTAATTCTGAATTTAACAGAGAAAACGTAGACAATCATTGACTTACTTTTCCCATATAACTCGATCTCTCACAATTTTTTTCTTAACTATATCAAAGAATGGAACGGAAAATGATTTGATCTAATTTATCAATTTCAGGAATGATGCGGATCGTGTGTAGGGCTAAATCTCAAACGCATAATATTGAATATTATCTATATATTTATACATGTATACATTTATTTTTTATGTATGCTTAAATCATCCAAAAATAACAAATAACATTAATTTATAAGAACAGAAAGCAGAGAGAAGTTTTACGAAGTTACAACCAAGTAGTATTAGTACATTATTTTTATTTATCTTTTAATTTGGATTTCTAAAAGTTTTCATTCAATATTTATATTTTGCTTAAAATAAAACTTCTTAGTTGCAATTCCAATTGTAAATCAGGTAATTTACAATAAGAACGAAAAAAAAGGAAATACTTTACACTTGAGTAGTGTTTATATTTTTATTATTCATTTTTACAAATTATTTTCAAAAAGTTTTATCTTATTGTGTATAATATTTCACTTACAATTTTTAATGTTGTATTTTATAGATAGGCGCCTAATTAATTTGAAGTTGATTGTTATTTAATTTAATTGTAATTAAGGTAGTTTAGTTCAAACTATTTATTAAAAAATAAAAATGTTTCTCTAAATCTGAGTTATTTTTATAGTGCCTTTTGTAATGTTTTTAGATTGGGCTTTTTTTTTTTAATTTGCCATTAGACCTACTATCTTTGCTGAGCGTATATAATATGATTATCGATTCAGTATTATTTTATGTTTATGAATGGATTTTTAACGGTCTTATAGCACTTATAGTGTCATCAATGACGAAACTCGTTTACTTGGAACATGTCAATACAAAATTAATTTGTACAATTATATTTTAAAAAATACGTTCCATTCACGTATTTAATATATATTAACATAACATATTTATATAACTATATGTGTTTATTGTGGTTTGAGAATAAGGAATAAAAATGAAGGTCTTGTATTAATGGTACAACTGGCAATGTATATTATATATTTATATGTATACGAGCATATAAACGGCTGAACGACGAATTCGCCTTTTGGGGATCCAACGAGATGGCGGTTGTTTGTGAAAACGGTCATTTTTCAATACTCGGATATATCGCGGCCTATGGGCTAACGGCCGGCCATTTATCCTCGCCAACATCACACAGCGGGGTCAATGCGTGACCAGTGACCACCTAAATAAAGTTTGTCGATTTCGTCTCTATTTCTCGAGCATATGCTATGATAATAAATTATTTTTAAGAAAAACCTACATCTAAAAGAGTCATCTGTTTTATAGTGTATTGCAGAGTGCCCCCCCCTCTAACCAATGTTTGGACATTTTTTTGGCCTAAGGGTAAGAAACTAATATCACCTCCAAAGACTATAGAAAAAAAATACCTTTTACTCGAAAAAAAAAATAAGAAATAACTCAAATGCATTGAAGTACCATGTACAGAATAACGAAAATTCACAGAGCACGGTTTGCATATTTCGAGTAATGACAAATAAGTATTTTGATCTTCAACTAAATACTACAAAATGTCTACCTTATTTCATAAAACATATATTATTAGTTTTTGGATTATAGTATATAGTCAGTTTAAGGTCATTTAACCGATTTATCTGTCATACATATTTTTGTCAACCGGATTTACCAAGAGTTATTAGGGTCCTTTGAAATAAATCTGGTTGTCAGACTCACGCATACATATATGTATACTGCACATATCATATCCAAAGTATAAGATATTTAATAAAGTTATTGGCAATACTTTCTATTATTAAAATATTAAATTAATTATTAAAATATGTAAATAAATAAAAAAATTAATACAAAATACTAATTTATGCAACCTAATATAATAATTTTAATAAGAATACCAAACAATCAATGAATTATTGATAGCTTAAAAGGTACTTCCAATAGTCTATGTATAATTATATCATTAAATTATTTTCTTAATATGAATGTGAATTTTATTTTAGTAATATGGGAAATTTAAAAGAAATATTCTGAGAAGTTCCAAATAAATTACGTGAAATAAATTTAAAAATATAATACGTAACAAATATGTAAATAAGAGTAAGTATATTAAAGTTTATACCTATATTCTTTAAGTATATATATTTTTATTCAAATGACAGCGCAACTATAAATTTCTAAGATAAATTGAGACTGGTTTATTTTTTTTAACTGTAGATTGAAACCGAAATAACCATATACTTTACTGAGTCATGTTCATTAATTAATTTAATCGTTATAAATTAATTTTTAACATCAAAATTTTCTCTAACACACTCTTACGTTTCTTCATACATGTATTATGTAGGTACAATGTACAGAAAAATAAAGCGCTTTTAAGTATGGTTTTTTCTGATTAAATACTCATTTGGTCTGTTAAATCAAAGTTATAAGTTTTCAAAGCAATAATATCGAGAGAAAAAAAAGATTCGTATTGAATTTTTCCTTGTATTTATGGTGTGATTTAATTAAGCCTGGCGTTGGCAGTGTTTGTTATTTTATGCCGTTTCAAAACGTCTCTTCCGGTTAGCTTTCATATTACTGCTTCAATTAAACAATTATTTTGTTCACCCAGTCCCATTTTGCCACAAAAACGAGGCTTATTTTTGACCCTTTCGGTTATTAATTTTGTCAACAATATTCTTCCATAGAACTCTTAGAAAATTCGTATAAATCTTTTTTACCATTTCTAAGCCAATTTAATTGAATCCGACGTAATCCAATTAAACGGCTATAGAATAAGTCTGTCGCAGTTCTGTACAGTTATATATTTATGTCGCACAAGCTTACAGCATCAATAGAGTCGGTTTGATAAAAAGATAAGTAAATGTATCGTAAATAAATACAATTATAGCGATACCAACTTACTATTTAGATAAAAATGCACAATTCTTGGTAATTTGGTTTGAATACGAACTTGAAATATAATATTTCCAGGCACAATGTAATAACTTACAGTAAATAAAAATTGTTGTCTGTGGTCTCGTTTGTTTAAAATTGCAATATATATTATGTTGTTAATAATATTATTTGTGTAACAAAACTATAACATACTATATTATAAAAAGAAAATGTATAATACATATTTGTATATTTAGTTGGTACAAAGAAGACTTTGTTTTTTAAATAACCAACAGTTGTGAATTATTAAATTAAATTATTTTTGAATTTTAACATTAATTTGAAATTAATACGTACGAAAATAAACAAAAATATATTTCAATTTTTCAGCGTATTCAACAAATAATAATGTTTTTTTCCTATTATTGCGTATTTAAAATTTTAAAATAACAATAAGTTACTAAATAAATATTATGTTGAATAAAAAGTAGAAATATTATTTTCAGTAATTATATTTAAATAAATAATTTCTTAGTGTTTGAAATAAAAATAACATATTTCAAATATTTTTTCGTAGTAATATAAAATTTTATTGTGTTTTTAAAAATATTTAAGTATAAATAGTTTAAATAATTTCGTTGTTTATGCCAAATACATAAAAAGAAAAAAAATAATTAATATGTTAAAATAAATTGTAATATTCTAAATCTTTAAATATTATTATAGTCGATAAAGGAGTAAAAGAGATTTTTTTTTACTGGGATATGGACAAATTTTCATTTATTGTAACTATAAATTGTTATAATTAAATAACTATTATTTTTTAAGTAGTTAATTGTAATTATATATATATATGTTACGGGCAAAGTAGAAAATCGGGCATTGTGCACAATGCCCGATTTCTAAGGGCAAAGTTGGAATACGTTAACATTGCCCGGGCATTATATACAGTGCCCAAATGTAATTGGGCACTGGTAGATTAAATATTGAATACATAAAAAATTAAATAAAAAATCTTACAGAAAATATCATTAACTTACACAGCTTTTTTAATATTATTATCTAAAAATGGTTTGATATGAATAAAATAAAATTTTTTTTTTAAACTACAATTATTTTGATAATTTTATTTTAATTGATTATTACTAAAAAATAATAAAGGGCTAGCATTATTTTACACTATTCATTACCACATATACACCACTATAATGCACTTTGAATTGCAAAGTCTACCAGATTTTTTACATTTACACCAGTTGGTCTTAAACAATTTATTGAAAGTACACCTTATTGTAAGCTAGGTCACCTAAATAACAAGATTTTTAAAGATATTTAGATATTATTATATCTAAGTATAGTTTCGTAGTGATATTGTTAAGTGTAAAATAAAAATGAAATTTGATATAAATGTTAAAATGTGTGCAGCGCACTGTATTTAATTCACTTTGCCTACTGGAATCTGGGCAGGGTAGATTGCCCAGGCAATCTAGTACAATGCTCGGTCAATGTATGAACAATTTGAGTATTTAAAGTATCATTCTTACATTGTCCAAAAAGTTCTGGCATTGTGCACACTGCCCGGGCATTGTTATACAATGCCCGAATTTCCTACTTTGCCCGTAACATATATATATATTACAATGTGTTAGTATACATTTATTGATAAGTTGATATTATTATAATACAAAGTTTACACAGATAATTTTTCAAGTAAATAATATTTTCCGTAGTATTTTCATATAAATAAATTTAAAAATCTCAAATCATGATAAATAATATAAGAATTATCCACTTTTTGTTTACGTAATATGTATAAATAGTGAGTTATAAATAATTATAATATGTTATATTATTATAATCTCATATTGGGTTTTTTAATATTATTGTATAAGATTGAAAATGTGAAATTTCATCCAACAAATAATTTTTTTCAATATTATGGTATTAATAACAATTAATCCCTAGGTACAATGTACATAGTTAAAATATAATAAAAAAAAACTCGAGTGCTTTACGTATCATTACTTTTATTATTAAAAACGATAAATTACCAAACTAAGATGTGGAAAGTATTTTTAAAAAAAATTATAACTAAATATTAAAATATGCGTAACACTAAATTGATTAACTAATTAGAATGTCAGGTCTAAGTATTTAATGTAATTCACAAAAAAAATGTTTTCGGTGCAGTAGACAATGCAGTTAAGTTCCCATATTGCCTATATAATACGCCGTCGAACATAGTATGCAAAAAAAAAAATGTTCGATACCTAATATTAATTATATATTATTATAATATATGCGGAAATTGAGGATTTGTGTTGCTTCATCTCGAGGATAACAATTGAGAAATAACTAATAAAAATTCAAAATTTTTTATTATACAGTTTATGTTTTTTTTTTTAATATGTGTTGTGTAAAGATCATTATTTTTACTAATAAGTTGATAATATTTTATTATTTTATTAAATTGTAGGGGATATGAAGGTTATAGGGTTGACATGTAAATCATAAAACGACATACTTAGGTGTAGTTAGCGCACAAAATGAAAATTAGGTATGTTACTCCTTGGTTTTCTTTTTCTTTTTTTGGGGGGGGGGGATATCCAAATAATTTTAACTACAAAATTGTTTTTTAATTATTTTAATTTAATGTAATCTAATTATTTTCAAGTCATGTATATAATATAAATATTTTATTTTTTAAATTATTTTTTAGTTGGTAAATAATAAATATATTTACGAAATGCTAATTTTTTTAAGAAAATTTATTGCAAAACCACTAAAAAATAAAAAATTTTAAATATCTACAAAAATTGAATATTTTTTGAAAATTATAGTATACTTAGGAAATGCTAGCATAAACATTTGGTAAAAAATTCAAGTTATTCGTTAAACCAAAAAAAAAATAAAATCGATTATGTCTAAAATAAATAAAAGAAACAAAATATTTTGCATTTTTATGAATTTGTCAATGTTTTAAAGTAACCTCTTTTTATGTATAATGTGTTTGCTCATGTAGTTATGAAACTTATTTAATTATAGGATTACAATTTTGTTAATTAACATTTTGTCCTAAAACTACGAGTATATACACCTACATATATCACTAAGTGCATAAGTTTATGTAAAATAAACTGAAGTTTTCTAGACTGATGATAGAGATTTTTTAATAATTGTATAAAAATGTATGGCTATTTATTTTAATCATTAATTATTTATAACCAAACTACCAAATTTTTTTAAATATAAAAGTACTTGAATTATAGACATAATATAGTCTATAATAGTAGTCCTATAGGCCTGTAATATGGACAAAAAAGATTATGATTTTATATGCCAGGACTAAAAAATTTCGGGGGGGAGTCTAGACTTCATGAACTATCCCTCTGGACACCAGCAGGGTAACACGTCATATGTACATAAAAATAAGTAGATAATAAACAAATTGTATTGTGAATTTATGAAAATAATTAAATTTATAAAACGTATTTATACTTTATTCATATAAGTATAATTTATTGTTTGTGTCAAAATACCATGATTATACATGCGTATAAATTTAAGGGTTAAAACTTGAAAGAGAATTTCATTATTGCATCTATAATATGCGTTAAGTGTATACAACTTTCAATTGTATGTTGAAATGATTTTAAAACTTTAGATATATTAATTGTTAGATACTGGCATAATATCTAATGCAGCAAGACTTTAATTTAATATATATATATATTATTTTTAAAATGATAAAAGGATATTTTTTACATAATAAATATCTAACAATAGTGAAATAAGATAAGATAAATGTTTAATGTTTAGTGTTTAGAGAGATGGTTTTGAGTCTTGTGTTTATGATTCAATTTAAACAACTTACCGTTCAGATTTATTAGGTAAATAAATAAAACTGACACTTAATACTGTTTTCCAACTTAATAAACTATCTTTCACAAATCAAATAATGTCTGCATTCATATAAGATATTATTTATAAAATTTAAAATATATGAGATTGACTATTTATTTTATTAGAACGTTCGGGTAAGTGTCTAAACTTTTTGAAACATAAACAAGTATTTAACTAACAATAATATGAGTTGGAAGAACTAAACGAATTAATTTTTTTCAACTAAATATGAGTAATTATAATATTTTTAGTTCATATACAGTAGCCTATTTGGTTAAACTAATAATTTTTTAACGAGAATAGTTTTAGCTATTATAAGTTTGGCCAGAAGTACTAAAATATTTACAGTTTTAAATAAATTAAAGATGTTTAAGTACAAGCTCAAGATACAAAGCTTAAATAAGTTATGTAACTGATATTTTATAAGTTATTAATATTATAAAATTTTTAATGTTTATCTTATTCAATGACATTATTCAAATTAAATTACTATTGAATATCCGTTTTCAGGGGGTGCCTAAAATCTTTCATGTAAAATCCAAAGATAATACTAAACCATAAAATAGAATTATTGAATTATAGTAACATAATTAGTTCATACAGCTACAAAACATATATTATTATTGCATATTCGAGGTCCAATGAATTTGTGAGCTATTGGTGTTAAATGATTCGACACGATAAAGCGATCGTTACTTGACAGTAATTGATGAACCTGTTATCGGTGGTAAACGATGCGACCAACTCGTCATCTATTAGTCGTTTCCGCAAACCATTTTCATTTAACATCTTAATCAAGGTATCGCGGATTCTGATAATTCGTATACGAGGCAAGAAAAATAGGTATAAAATCGACCGTTAAGCCGTGACGGAACATTAGTGATATATTGTGTAAAAAGGGTAAAATCGTCGTCAAGAGGTCAAAAGAGATAAAAAAAAAACTGAACAGAGCTGACGAGCTCATTTACGATCGAATACACACAGTGGTTCCCAGATAGTAATAATTGAACTATTTGGATTAGGACTAGATATTATATAATAGGTTTGTTCCAGAATAGTGTTGCTAACTAGTTATAATTGTTAGCAACATATAATCAAAGCGCATGCGTCTAACATAACAAGTTTACAACTAGTGATCTGCAGGAACGGTTTTTGGCTATACAAATTTTCGGTTGTGGTTTTTGCATTATACGCACGCGGAAAACATTTGACTGAATGTATAACTAGAAAAAGGAAAATTATTGTTTCCAACAAGTTTATAACATGTTATAGCACTGATGGAACAGAAAACATTTTGTTAGATGTTTTAAATTTGCTCTGCTGGAACACGTTTTTGGCTTTGCGCATGCGCTGAAAGTTAGCAACACCATGCTGGAACAAACCTACTATATGATAATCATTTGTTTATACAGTCATGAACTTGCTATAAGCTCACGATAAAAATTTGGAAAATTATAGGGTTAAAATGTTGGTAAATAAATTGTTTTATTTCTATTACATCTAAAACTGGATTGAAAGCAATGATCGAGTATGATAGGTACATAACAATCTATCTAATTTATCGAATACTGAATCATAAGGCGTTACGATTTTAGTTGTTTTAAAATTTATTCGATTTAGTTAGATCCCATGGCTTAATTTAACTTATAAGTGTATAACACATTATATTTGTATTTTGTAATATTTGCAATAAAAGTGATTAAATGATAATAATACTTGTATTTAAGAATTTGTATCAATATAATATTTATTTGCAGTGAAATTTCTGCAACTGTTTGGCTTAGGACGAATACATCTTATACATCCTTAATACGTACAAAATAATAGTATAAAAAATATTCAATTTTCAAATATTTTTATTGTTACCCTTTAGAGACATACATACTTCAGACTTAATTGCAAGTAAAGTACGAAGTACGGTGTTGTTTAATTATATTTTATTAATAAATTAGTGATTATTATTACCTATGTTACAAATTATAACACTTTTTCCTTCTATTATAAGTTTTTAAATTATTACATACAAATTAATTTATTTTTAAAATTTTTTCTGTTATAAAACATAATAACTTGAAAATGTATAACATAAATAATTTAAGTATAGAAATCTAAAAAATAAATTATGAAATATAGTAGATATAAACTAAGGTAAATAATTACACCTCACGTGTCATCAAGAGTCAATTATATAAATACATTAAAAAAAAAATTAAGCTTTTAATAAATAGATATATATATTATTATGTTAGAAAAAAAAATTTAAAAGTAGGGGAAATGACCAGGAAGCATCAAGAAATTCTAGAGTCCATTGACCGGGCATGAAATAATTGTAGGCAATATTGACGTTTGGGGTGGCATGAATTGTATACGGTCGCGGGGGTGCAAAAATTCTAAACACAGCGTGCTGTGTGTACATAGTGTGTATATTGTACACAGCGTACGGTCGGCCGCTGTGGCGACGTGGCGATAGTTTTACACTTCCGGCGCACAGGTGTTCCGCCATTTCCGGTTTCGAATTTCCGAGGGATCGGCGGCCAGAGATATACGGTGACGTGGCGCGGGAAGAGTTGCGGCGAGCACGTGGCGTCGAACATTGGGCAGGCGATCGCGTGTGTGGGGGCGTACTTGCGAACAACATTTCGGGGGTGACGTGAACAAACTTTCGCGAGCTACAATATAAATGAACGACGACGGAGCGCGTGCAGGCGCCGGTGAGACACGCGCATCGCAAATAACGGCGGCTGTGGCTGCACAATAATAATATGTACTCTGTACACATATCAAGTCCGCTGTACACGAATTACCTACCTGGAAGCCGCCCGGGACCAAACATTTCCCGTTATTATTATTATTAATATCATCACTACCGCCATAATAATAATAATAATAATTGTACGCTGCGGTGGCGTGTGCTTTACGGCTTACTTAATTAGTGCGTTATTGAATGTCGGTTTGTTATGTTTTATTTAATTTTTTTTTTCATCCCCATTCGACGGTCGGTCGAGGACTGCCGCAGCAATCGTGTAAAAGGCGCAGTTTGTTTATTACGCCGGCGTTTTATTGATGGCAATTACACTCAATTATTATACGATATCCGGGTCATAGTACCTATACATCATATTATTATGTTATAACTTTGTTTTTAGTCCGTCGTGCATACAAAAAAAAAAATCATAAAAATCGATTGATACGGTAGGTATATTGTAAATGTTGTGACAGGTAAATCAGGTGACTTGTCTGGATATCAAAGGGGTGCTTGTTAAATTTCAGTTGGGTTGGTTGGCAGAAAAAGCCGTATATTTCCACGATCGTGAACACGCAACGATGTGCTGTTAAGGAGAAAAAAAGAAAGACAAAACAACTTTGTTTTATTTAGGTTTATCGTCCTGCAATGAAAAGTTACCCAGAGCATAAAGAATCACCAAAATTCCAGAGTTTGCCGATTTGTTTGATTTGGTAGTTTGGTACGGGTCGACAGAGAGAAATTACTTGCAACGAGTCCATGAAATACTTTTTCTGAAATTTTCTTACGTATAGGAGGTGTATTGTTTTTCACCGTGGCTGCACTTAAAACAGAAAAACTTTTGAAGTTCATTCTTTCAAACCGGATATTACTAGTGTTGTTTATATGCTTGTTTGTTCCGATAACAATTTATTATATTTGCATAAAATAGTCTACGTAATACATTACTGCATAATTTATTTAGATAGATAAAATAAACACGTTTGGTTAAGGTTATAGATAGGTTTTTTGATGTAGTTACCTACATTTATAATAATTAAAATACAAAATAAAGGTACCATAATGAGAATATTACACTATTATGTTACATCACAGTATAATATACATTTCAACACTAGTGAATTATAATAGTGACATGAAAAAAATAAAAATAAAAACTTGTCAGGTATATTATTTTCCAAGTTCATCCATATCATTCTAAAGAAGAACATGCGTTTGGATAGAAATATTTTTTTATTTTATTAAAGTTAATAAAATTTAGTTATTTACAATCTATAATAATTAATAATATTATAATGTAAATTAAGCAATCATACCTACTAAAATGTATGTATTCATAATCGTTTCATAAAATGTAAGTCTATTTTACTTTCCTATAAAACGTATAGATATAGAGAACTTTGTAATGGCATGTTAAATTTCAAGTAAACTAATTAGTTTATGTTTATTATGTGATAGATGAAAAAGACAATTATTTACATTCGTAAATATTAAGTAAACCGTTAAAAAAAAAAAAAAAAAAAATGATGCGAAAAATAAAGAACCGATTTCCGAGTTCATTTGATATCGATTATTAAATACTTAGATGTACCTATACTATTTGTTTAATGAAACCATCCTCTCACCGGCATTAACAAGAGGTTTAGCTATATTTAATTGTCCAAAGTCGAATCTTATTGGATAGAGAATAATGTGTATCATTATCCAGTTATGTTGTAAATTGTTTCTGTTATATATTAATACTTCAAATTCGATATTAATATATTAAAGAATTTTGTGTCTGTATTTGATAGAAAAATAAATAATACAATATATTCACAGTGAATGCTTTGGAAAATTGTTTTCATTAAAAGTTAATTGAAATTTTTATACTTAATTTATGAAACAGTTTATTTATTGAGGTAGAATTGAACATTTTTTTTTCCAAAACGTGACTGAAATATGAAAGACATATACTTGTTGAATACATAATAAAAATCTAACATTCTAATGCATAAATGTAATGTCAACACAATTTAATAAGACATTTTTATTATTGAAATTAAATTTACAAACCCATTTTATGTGGTTATTTTAAAATAAAAATACAAAATGTTAATAGTTTTATGTATAGATTAAGTTAATATATACCTAGATAACTATTACATTCAGAAAAATACAAGCATTTAAGTTATTAGGAAAAAAAAACCGGGAATTTTCGTCATATTATATAGGATAAAGCACTGCCTATGAATATTAAGGCGGACCGATACCCAAGGTGGCAATTCGGTGTCTATCATTTGAGTAGAGATTTGTTATATTTAAATATTTCACACGTAACGTTTATATACATGTGCGTTTTTGGTAAAGCTTAAATCAAACGATTTTGAGTTTTCCACACTTACGTTAAATTTTTGGTGGCCAATATTATGAAAAGATTCCTGCTGTTTTTATTTGCAGCCTACCGATAGTTTTTATGTTGGAATCAAGTATGAATAGTATGACCCTTTTCCCAGTTCACTTAAATACAAGACGTAATCGAAATAACACTGTAATCCGTATACAGATTCTCTTTCAGAATCCATAGTTCCAAGCCCATTTATGGCATTTATAAAAATATAACAACGCCAAGTCATAAAAAAGGTCTTTAAAAATACCATTTATTTATAGATTTATTTTTTGTAACTTTATCTTACTTTTCTGATTCACAATATCGTAAAATATTGACAAATAAATCGTTATTTTAGCTGATGTATTGAGATTCTGGCGTAACATGTATTATGTATGCAAATATAAAATGTCTTACAATAATAATATCTATTAATGGTAATAATATATAAATATCTACTAGCAACACTCGGGGTCTCAGTGATAAATTAAATTTACAGTGGAAATCGTGATTACTACTGGGAAAAATAAAAGTGTTTTATTTGTATATGGATTAAATTATATAATGGATTAAAACTAAATGAAGATGAAGTAGACTAAAACATTTTTTACTTGGAATATCTTAATTTTTTATATTGATTTTAATTTCACAAATGTATTTTGACAATAGTATACATATATTACAGAAAATTACTCGCTGAATAACTAAAAATTTAAAGGTGTATTTTGGTTAATTTTATCTACCACTCAATTAAACGGCTGTATCAGAGAAGTAAAAAATATTCCGGCACATTAACAAAAAAATATGAAAAGATGAAACGAATTTCATGAACATCCACAAATCTGTCATATATAAATATTAAATATATTACAATGCCGTTTAGACAAGATGTGGAGACCCAAAATATATCTAGAAAAAAATATAATTAATTAAGTTACTATAATGGAATCCAAACAATTTATTCACGAGCTGTTGTTTACTAAATTCACAATGAGCGTAATTTATAGAACGTTTATAATATGAAAACTTGTTATTTATTACCCCTATTTATCGAATCAAAACATCTGGAAGTGCCAATTTTAGAGCTTTTTCGTCAAATCTTTGTGGTTATATAAAGATATATGGGTAAACGATAAATGTGTATATTATATGAACTCCAATAACAATACTTTTTCAAATTTATGGTCGCAGACATTTATTTGTTTTCTATACAATAGAACAACATTGGTATAAATAATACATTTAGCAAAATAATGGTTAGATAATAGTCAAGTCCATCGTTAAAATAGTTTTAATTGACCTTTAGACATGACCTACATTTAATGATATTACTGTGTTTATATATTGGTATTACGAACGTATGCTACGTAAAATAATATGATGTGGTCAGTAGCGAGTATCAAAGACGACTTCATGGGGAACAATAATGGTCTCGAGAATATCTTACGGGCGATAACGTTGTTATTGTATGTTCAAATAAAAAAAATTATAATAATATTGAAATTTAATGTTTTTATTAAACAATATACGATGAAAACTAAGATTAGTCACTATAACACAGGTCAATATATTAAGAAGAAGCAGTAATTTATAATTTTGTATTCGTTTTAAAAAAAATAGATTTCTTTAATACAATATTTTATAATGGAGACAGAATAGTTTTTGTTTCTAGAGTAAAATCTGGTTATTTAAAAAAAAATTATATATTATATTACCTATATGATATTAAATAGATTTAACACTAAATATTTTAAATAAAAATATCATGCCATAGAATAAATTTAATTTATATATAATTATGTGATACATGGTATTATGGTGTACTATATTAAAAATAAATCAATCAATTTATGAGTCAACGACTCGTAAAAATATATAAAAATAAAAACTTATTTTTATTAACACACGTATTGTATTGTATTTATTTTTCTTGATATTATATCTAAATATAGGCTTATAATCGTAGTTAATATAATATAAATATAAGTTCAAATTAAATTTTTTTTTTAAACTTAAACTAAGCTCGGAAACTTTGTTGGTATGTTTATTTTTATACGTAGGTATAATGGGATCAGGATAAAATCAAATATATACTTTGATATGTAAATTAAAGTGCATATTTATTAAATAAGTATAGCGAAAAAAGCTAAAATGCTTAAGTGTTAAAATTGAATCTGAAAAAAAGATGTTGAATAAAATGGAAATAAACTTTACAACTCAGGAATTAAGAAAAAAGATGAGTGTCAATGTTTCCAATAAATATCTATAGTTTGAGTTTTGAGATGATCAATTTGTTCATTCTGAGAAACACTAAAGCAAGTTTTATAATAGTAACGAATTATAAAATATTGAGGAATTGGATTCTGATATAATATAGTTGAATGATGATTCTGTATTTTTCAAAACCAAATACTCAAAAAGTTTAGAAACGTGATAAGGAACAAACATAGGTCTTACATTTTAATTTTCAAAATATAGGATCAGAGTTGTAGGATATATCTTCTACATGAGGAAAAACACCCTCATCTACTAACATCTAATAAACGTCAGAAGAGCAACCAAAAACTAGGGGAAACTATTGATTTTAAATTAAAAATAAAATCACCTTACAACTCATCAGGACAAGCCAATAGATTTAACTCCCGTATCACAGAGATTTCTCGTTAGGTATTGTGGCATCTAATTAATGTAACATGGTGTATACTACCACATATTAAGAATGAATAATTTATAAAACTAATGTCAAATTGTACGAATGTTTATTAAACATTTAATTAATTTGTCATTAGTCATTAATTTAATCAATTTTTTTGCGTCATCACTAAAATAAAATTTTATTTTTATGTTTTATATTTGTCATTTTTTTTTTTTTTTTAATTAGCATAATCAATGGTCTATTATTAGTTATAAAAATTGTTTATTACATTACTATAATTAAATTTAAAAATAGATAGGACGTGGACACATCATTGTAAAATCAATATATTATTAAAGCTATCTATTAATGAATTAATTTTGATAAAATAAGTTGTGTTTAATTTTCAGGCCAAAACTAATTACATTTAGTTAATTGTATCATATTATATTAATATAGAAATATAAAGTAATTACGTAAATAAGGAACAAAATATTAATATAAATCTTTGATAATAATATTTGTATTAGGTACGTACATTTAAAAAAATGAATAATCTAATTTGTTCTTTGATGTTTACAACATTAAAATAAATATATATTTTTTTTGAAACAAGATATGATTAAATAAAAACAAAAAAATGATATTACAATAAAGGGCTTTTTTCATTATATCTGCATTTGAATTATTTACATCAAACATGTAGGAGGATATATAACTATATCGAATTATTTATTCCCGTCATAATATTGAACTATACATTTAGACAAGTGGGCGAATAACGACAAATTAACTTAACATATACGGTGAAATTATATTTAAAACAATCGAATTTGGATGAAAATAAATATCATTTTGAAATTCGTTCTAAACGTAAACAATCCATCACTTTTTTAATGGTTTGGCATAATAAGACAATTTCAATATACGCGACACACTTGAATACACGGCACAGCTGTGTCTAAACCCCCAGAGAAACAGTGTTCGATTGGCAATGGTGAAATATCGCAGCCCGTAAGTAATATAAATAAAAACACACCGCACCAGCATAATATTATTGTTAGATTATATTATAATGTTACAGTTGAAATGCTTTTACATGTATTATAACCATCATATAAGTAAGCGCATTATTATTGACAAAAAAAAAAAAAAAAAGAATAATTACTGAATATTTATAAAATAAAACCCGTAAACGATAAAAGATTCTCATTGAAAATTGTATTTTATATTTGAATATGTAAATAATATTATTTTACCTTGACATATTTTAATGATACCTATAAAACTGTGTGCGTATCAAGAAAAATATTATTGATAAGCTTTTTGAACACAAAAAAAAAGATTTGTGAGAAATAAAAAATAATGTACATAGTATTTCTGATCTACGTAGTTTGATAACTTATCAATAAATACATTTCAAGAATGTAAAGAATAAGGATCTATTTTTAGTTCACGAAACATGTCAAATAATACATAATATTATGTATTTAAACGTTGTAATAATTTATAATTAATACAATAGATAGATATAACTAATGCTTAAAGAAAATTTGTAAAATATTATAGGGAAAATAAAAATGTATATTAATTAAAAAAATAGAATATTAACGAGGGCCCTTATTACAGTTCTTAAAACTTTAAAAAATAGTGCTAGATTTAAATAAATTACATTTTTTAATCAAAATGTAAGAAAATAGTGTATAATATACTGCATATTTCTATAGTGTTATACTCGTAGTTTTAGTTTAAGTTCTCTCACTATTTTAATAATTATTAAAATTTAAATTACTGTTTTCATTAAATTAGAAATAAAAATTAAATATTTTATAGGTTTTATATAATGCCAAACACGTCCCACTGAATAAGTTTAAATTTTAATTTTAATGTATGAACAATTTTTTTATATAAACTTATTTTTAGTCAATAGTCATTAAAAGTTTTTCAAGTAACGATTGCGAAGTAAAAGTTTGTTATTTTCAATCATAATAAATTAACAAAAATTAACAATATTACGTAATTAAACTTATTATTACTAGTTAGTAGATTACTATTTGATTTTTTGCTATATTTATAATGATTCATTTTGGTTCATTTTATTTTCAAACAATTATGTTTAATTTAAAAAGCTTGGATGGATTGGTATAATAAATTACGAGACAATATACGATGAAAAAAAAAACATTCCAACAATTTATAGAAACAAATTATAATATGTATTGATAACAAAATAATTCAATTAAAATGTTTCAATTTTTTTGAATAACTCGTTTATAGTTTGTTTGTTGGATGGAGCAAATAAAAACAGTTATTATATAAATGAAAATCTATTAGAAGTGATTAATTGTTGGTATAGACATATCTTTATTCTTTCTACGCTTTTATATAATGATATAGTCCTAACCTGTCGATGGACGTTGAAAAGGTATACAAGACCGTATTTTCGCCCAAATAATATGACGTTCGACCTAGCGATCGTTAATCATGCTGATTAATAAATTGGCGCTTCCCGTAATTGACAGACCACTGAATACTTTAACCATTCTTTTGCACTAAAGGTGTGCGAAATATTATGCTCGTTAAATAAATTTATTTTTTATACGTCGTCATAAATGTTGGTGGTGGTGGTGGTAGACGAGAGTTGCCGTCATCGGGTCTTTTCAGTTTGTAAAATAATAGGTATCTAATAATAGAAATAAATATATATCGTCTATAATAAATGTATATTTCTTATGGGAAAAAAAGCAAAAACGTTGTTAGATATTGAAGCTTTGTATTATCTGTAGAAATATTTATTTATTTTTTATCTAAACCAAGAATTATTTTCCATGGTAAAAATAATATTGTTATTGTGATTGGGATGCAAGTAGGTGTATCATATATAATGAGTATGAAAAGAAAACATTGTTTTGAATTTATTATTCATTATAAATTAATGATCAACTATGAGATATTCATAATTTTTTATAGTATTAAAATACAAATTTAAAATCTATGTGCTCTAGTCAAGTTAGAAGAAAACCTAGCATTAAAATTTAAAATTGAATTAAAATTTTCTTAAATTAAGATCGAATGCAACTTTAATCTTTTATTAAACTTTTAGTTAAATGTGTTTAAATTTTATGTTTTTTAAGAAAGTTTAGAATAAGGCATACCTAACCTAAGCATTATTATATATAATTAAAAAAAAAAAAAAAATACACAGATATAAAATTATAATGGGTCTACTCAAATAAATTTAAATTATTACTATAAATTAATAAGTAATTATTTCATGAATACAATAATAATAATAATATAATTTTATAATAATACATAAGCAATAGATACGATTATTTTTAATGATTTATAATTTAGGCATATATATAATATATTATATAATGTAAATATATGATAGCTAACACTAAAACCTTTGGTCATACGTTTAATAGACTATAAATTTTTATTTTTACATAATACCTATTATGAATTTATAATTATTAGATAGTAGGTACCTAATAGTTAACTGGACATAATTGAAATAACGCGATTGAATTAATCTAGGATTAATTTAGGATATATTAAATTTATTAAGAATAATAATTAATTGGTAATAAAAAATGTTAATCTATAAAAAATTTATAATAGTAATAATAAAATTTAAAAGAAAATATTTTAGTTGTTATTGAATAATTAAACATGATCAATTTGATTTGGTTATTAAAACATGAAATACACATACTGCATACACATAGGTACACACACACAATACACGCACACCTAATATATATACATTTAATAAAATATAATAATATTTATGTTTTAGTAGTGTCATAATTTTAAAATAACCAGCGTAAGAAAGCTTTTTGAAATTACATGTAGGCTAAATCTGTGAGCATTATATTGCATGACTGCATTCTAACGAAATTGAAGACATCCGGTTTCATTAGGGCAAACTGATTAGCTTACTTCAAATATATATATTATTTACTCAATTGTTCAAATATAATAATAAGTTAGGTTTTTATTTATGATAAATGGTATTTATTTTAAAAGTATTAGTTTTTGAGCAGTTATAGAGTCATTTAAATGTTCAAAAAATGATTGGTTAGATATCTAGTATTTTTTTTACTAGAGATTTTGCTAAATCTATTTTGACAAGTTTGAAGCCAAACGAGAGTATTATCATAGGCTCCACCCTAACCTACATAATAATATACCTTGTATAATTAAAGAATCGACAAGTGATAGTAATTATATAGTTTTAATATAGTGATATCCCGAAGTACTGTAATGATATATAGGAAGATATTTTAATACCTACCAATATTACTTACAGTTCATAACAGTATTCATTGATTTACAGTGACGTAATAGTATTGCTTTACAGATTTCATTATGTATTTTAATATTATTATGTTAACAGCAAAGATAGTTTCGTATACTATTATCATCAATAAATTATTGATTTATCAAATTTTAGATTTAAACATTCATCATTTAGAAGAGAAACAATTTATTGGTTTACTGTTAAATGTATTTATAAATTAGGTGTCATATCTAAGGGTTATTTGAACATTTCATGTTTCTAGATACTTACTGCCTAGCAAAGGTTTTTTGGAAAATTGTACCAGGCAATAATACGCACCCTATTTTTATCTTCTATATTCATATATACAACGCAATATATATTTTTGGTGAATAAAATATAAGTGCAAAAATGTTTCAGACAAAATAATATTACCCGAATCCTAGCAGATTCATACTATAGAACCATAAAAATGAAGATGGTTCAACTGTGTATGTCTTCTACAAAAGTTATTTCTGAACACAAAATAAAATATACGTGTTGACAAATAACCAAACAAGTATATAAAGTATATATAAAATAAATATACAGCATACCTATATTTTTGTTAAAGTTTATATATAGGTATAGATACCATAGTTCTGTTGAAAATTAGAAACGTACAACATAAATTACTTTAAAATAATTAAAATATTAAAAACTTTATTCTTGTATATTTCAATATTAAATTAGTCAATATTTTTAATTTAAAATATTTAAATTTAAATTATATTTAAAAAATTATGTTCCTAATAATAAACACCTCTTGTTTAATATTAGCCCATTTTTTATGGGATGTACGTAGATCAGTACATTGCCAATCACTGATTTGTCTTTTATCATTCATGATGGATTCCTTCAAATCTATATTAAATGATTAATATTTTTATACAAATCGAAATTTACTCACCTAAATTATAATGGAGATGAAATCTCATGAAAATTAAATGATGATGTATGAAAAACACACATAGCTACAATACGAGTATTGCTTCAATATCTAAAGAATATTTAATATAAATATAAAAAGTATAATATTATTTAGTATAATTTTGTTTGAAAGATATTTTTAAGTAAATTGACATATAAAGGATGAACATTTATCAAAGTGCTTTGACGTTTTCATTGATATACGATTTATTAAGTATTGTTAAGTTTAACTTAAATACTATATATGTTTTATTGAAATTACGTAGTAATCAGCGTCGCTATTTTCATAAAAAAAAAAATAATAATAATAATAATAATAATATTAGTTTTGATTTTAAGACCAAGTTATGACCCATCTTGTTGAACAGACTTATTGGTTTACGACTCACTTGGGACTAATATATTGGAAAAAAATTCACCGTAGATCCCCTTTAGATATTTTTTCATTATTTTGCCCAAAGCTATAGAGTATTCTTTTTAAATGATATCTACAGTTGTTTATCTAGCAATAAATATACACTTTTTACTGCATTTCGTTTCTAGTAAAATGGCGGTCATCAACTTATAGGGACATTAAACCATTGAGTTACATATATAGGTATATATATATATAAATAGTATATTATACTCTAATATATCATTATATACTAATTATTTTCTATGGTTTATTAAATTGCAATACATGTATACATTAATTATACAAAATTTCCTCCCGTCGAAGACCTAAAATGAAAAATAAATTAGAAATAACTCTATTAATAAAATAACTTAAAAATCAATGGAATATCGATTGGGATTAAGAAGAAGTTTAAATATATAATTGGTTATATTGAATTATAAAATAAGAAAAGTTTTTTAAATTTCTTATAAGCAATTAATTTAATATTGTATGCTTAATTTCACAATTTGTTTGCAATATTTCAGTATATTATCCTAACACTGGGTACCTATTTATTCATTTAAAAATTGTAAATATGTTCGCTAATGCACCAACTAGATACGATTTCTGATTGAAAAAAACTCATTATTTGAAAATGTAGAGCACTTCTACTCGAAAAAGTGTTCACACACATAATAATAAATAAAAAATAACGATCACAATATGGTCATAACACTAATGAGATTCATACGGAATCTAAAATTACATTCAACTATTTTAAAAATCGAATAGCATTGTTGAATCAACAAAATTCGTTTGTTTACTTGCGCACAGTCATAAACTCATAACGATTGCTATTATTTGTTGAGATAAATTTACTGTAAACAACAGATTTGGGTTATTCACCTTTAAACGAACGATGATATTCGTACGTGTATATATACGCGTTTTCACCATCGACAGTTTGTCGGTTTACATTATGATCGCAGTACGTGTGATACGTGTATACAGCGGGTTTATTAAAGAACAGAAAACTACAAATATATGTTTCCTATATTATACTACACATAGTGTTTGTTACGCAATACATAGGCTCCCGGGTGTACCTATAAATAGCATAACAACAACATATGTAGTCCTATATTATAGCTAAATCGTGTAATCATTTCAGTCTATCAAATTTCACTTGGTTAGACCTAAACGGCCGTCATGTCGCGCTTATCTCACGACCGAGAACCCCATTTTAAGCACGGATTGTGTTTGCCAACGGCAAAATAATCCTCTCGGCGAGGCTTCTCTATATATAATACTATAAACAGCAACAGTCCCACACTACTGCAGTGTGTCTTTGTCTGCTAGTGCAGCACCACTGCTGGTACTACGACGTCATTGGTGTATACATAATAGTTTAGACGAATTGGCCATTATGGTTCGCCACCGCTGAAACCACCACCACCACCACCACCACCATCACCACCGTAAATAGAGAAGAATGAATGGTATGGAGCTGCAAGGCTTAAATCTCTACTTCCTGTTTTCATATAATAATAATGGTCTACACGCCACGGGAATATCCGAAAATTCGATTTTCCATTTAACTCCAGCGTATCGGGTTGGAAGAAAACCCCTTTGCTACGATTATGGTCGACTGCATATTTGTTTTGGTATTCCTGGGTTTTTCCTTTATTTATGTTTTCCTTTCTTTATTCACTTAACGCGGCGCTTCCGGGTCTCAAGTCAAAAATTTTAGTTCCTGTACTGCATACACGTACAAAAAAAAATAAAACATTGTCAATACAACTCGTATGTAGGCAATATAGACATAAAAAAAATATATATATGCGTAAATAAACTACTGTGTGTCGGCGAGTCGGGCCGCCGCGACATCGGCGATCGCCACTAAAACTATCAAAATCATTTTATAAGTGCGAGTGCGAGCTCAAAAGATATACACATTATACTTGTAGCTTATCGAAACTGTTATCCGTAATATTATTACTGTGTCGAGCGGGAAAACAATTACGCGTACTACCGGTTTTGCCAAATTTTAATTTCAGTTTGAATCTCTTGGGTCTGATAAATGGCGAATTATTCTAAGATACATGAGCTATGAATAGTTGGGGTTTCAAATAATAATCTGGTTTGGAAAACATGTAATAACTAATAAGCACATAAAGAGATCAATATAAGATGTATATTATAAATATATGTACATTATAATATATATTATACGATACATAATTTATATATTATATTAGCATTTGTATAAATTCATCACTTTAGATTATTATCGCTATGAAATAGAATCATTATTAGGTATATGTTAAGTAATATTATTATTTTATCACAATTCTGAAATATTTTTATTCAATTTCACTTAGTATACATATTTATTTGTGACCAACGTACAAAACGCGGAACAATTTTAAATGGACTTCAAATGTTCAAATAAATACTTCAGAATAATAAAGAAAAATACTACGATTTCAATTATAGAAATAATGATTAAGTAAAAAAGTACCTATTAATTAACCTAATTAAATACCTAATTAAAGTATTATAATGAATATTATAAATTTACCATATACATAGTTCATTTAATCTAATAATTTATAAATAAATGATTCAAGGAACCTAACCTAACATAATCAAAAGTATAGCTGTAGAAAATTTGTCACAACATATTATATCGGATTCAATAAAAAATTAGGTAAATATAAAATAGTTATATAGTGCATACATGATTGTGGTATATCGAATATAATTTAATGTTACACATTTTGTGAAATAATTAAAAATGGTAAAATGTATATACCTATTAGTATACACTTGTATATACGAAGTCACTTTTTAAAATGAATCAATGCAGTCGATATAATATGATTTATCATAGAATTTTGTACTATAATACGTATAAAGGTATGGATATATAGTATATTATAGAATCATAGCTATATAAGTACATACAACACTTATTATATTATACTGCGTATTTCACATTTTGTAAACAGAAATGTTATACTAAACAAAAGAAATGAACAAACCATTCAATAAATTACTATCAAATATATCGAGCATAAAACGTTTCAAATATTGTGGTTTTTTTACGACTCAGTAATAATCGCTATCTACTCTATATGTTTTCGTGTATGGTTTGTATAATAGTATTTACATTAAAATCTCGATTAAAATACAAAACTATAAATGATTTGTACAGTGTAATTGACTATACATTTTTTTAAACACATTATAAAATATTTAAAAAATCAATCGTGATCTAAAATTATTGATTGATAAATCATGCGTATTTTAATAAGAATGATAATACATAATAATTGATCGCCAAGTTACAAAATGGTTGTACTATAAAAACATTAATTTATAAGTACTATTTCCGTGATTTTTTTTTTTCATTTTTTGTAAATTTTAATACTAAACTTTTTTTTGCTATACTACTGTTCTATTGAACAGACACAAAAAGTAGAACAATACAGTTTTGAATAATTTTCAAAGAATTGGATTTTATATATGATTATTTATAGGTACCGGAGAACTACTAATATTATTACCAAAATTTAAAACTTATTATTATAGCATCAATTGGCATTAGTTTCTGATTTGAATGTAATAATAATTATTTTCTAACCATAATTTATTTAACTAAAAGTAACATACTTATGGCTGTAAAAGTGTTGTAAGAATAATTTTTACTAGGTAGCAAGTTTTTAGAAGATAAAAAGTTTATTGGGTTATCCAAATAAATTTAATGATCGTCATTATTTAATCGGTAAAATATCAATTTATGTATTGGCTACTTTTCTATGACCTTTGTCTATAAGATGCAATTATTCCTATTGACGATATCTAAAACTACTATACATACTGTGTATGTACTTGGATGTGAATTTCTATGGATTTAGATACGTTAAAGTTTACGGTAAAACTTATTGAACATAAATATTGTGCAACTGAGATAGTTTCATGTTACGGTTGAGCGACAAGGAGACCGAAACGGTGCAAACATTAAACTCATACATTATCGAGTGTTTTTATTTGTAAGTTACTGCTAAAGATTGTTTGACTATATATGACATTTTTCTGTTTTATTCGAATAACGAATACAGAAATACGTGTTTTGGATTTAATTTTCAACTTTTTCAACAAGCAAAAAGTTTAAATTTGATTTTTTTTCTCATAACAACACATTATAGCAATAACAAAATACATTTTTTATACGTTAAAAGATAAAAAAAATAATATTTGTGTTATATTAGATTAAAAGGATAAATTAACTTAGATTTAATAAAATGGACGGTTACTTTTCTTGAGAAAAAAGAGCTTTGTAAATTATAAATGTTTTGATAACAAATGAATTAATTTTTCAAAAATATGAAAAGACCCATGCATTAATCATGCTAATTGTTAATTTTTTATTACAAAATATGTTACATTATTACAGAATTAAAATGTATACATAGAAAATGTCTATTATTTCTTAACTTTAATCAAATTATAATCGTTTAGTCTTAGAGTTTCATATTTTAATTTTAAAAATGTTTTTTATTCATATAAAAATAACTCATGATAAATAAACGACTACGGATAAATGTTGTATTATTTATATTATTAGAGAGCTGTTTTAGTAACATTATATTGTAATATCCTTAAAATTAAAATGTAAGAACCTATTTATAATAAACAAAGTTGATATATATTATATTTAATTTATACACATTTCAAATGTGTTAATTTATATAAATCAATATTAATTATATTAATTACACCGTTTATACCTATTTTATATAAAATAAATAAATAATTAAGTATAATAAAATTAACTAATATGAAGGTTTTGCTAAAAAATATGATCAATGAAGTATGTTTAATGTTTAAAGAGTAAAACTAAAAGTTGATAGTTGGCTAAGAATTCATGATAATAAAAAACCTTCGTTGTTGACCTGTTTCATACAGACATTACGTAAATTAAAAATGTATAAATGATCAAATGAAAAATAATCAAAACTACAATATGGGTTATAGAATATTTTAATATAACCTATTTAGTAGATAACGAGTAATGTTTTAGTATTAAGTAAAGTGCAACTTTATGTTTTTTTAAATTTTTTTTATAAAACTATTGGTGGTTTTGACTGGTGATTTATAAAACCAATAATAACTACTATAGTTTAATGTCAATATGTTAATATGTATTATTAATTTAGTTAAAATGCTTCAAAATAACATATAATATATAGTTATTTTATTATTATTATGATTTTCATAAAAGATTATAAAAATTAATATTTTAAAGTGAAAAATATAACATCTGGTAGTCATTTTTTAATTATTTTTATTCTTTTGATGAAGGAATTTGCATTTTTCTTATTAGATAATAATAATTATTTATTATTCAATATATGTTATAAACAAATAATTGTAAATTATATACAATAAAAGTAAATTAAATAACATATTATGTTTTTCCACCATTATATAAATTCAAATGCCATTTTCACTATAAATCCGGGTTCTCAGAATTGCAGGTACGGGTATCGGATATTTTGTTTTGTTTTTGAATGAATGTGGTTATTATAATACCAACATTAAGTTGAATATTTAGAATCCTAACCAGGGAAAATCTCATAAATTTAAAAATATCGATATTGAAGATCATTGAGTTACGAGTTAAGCCTATTCGAAACCCAAATAATCCTCAAAATGATTTGGGAAGGTTGTCAGTTCTTAATATTTATTGTATATTATACTTCAGTATGAAATGCCAAACATAACCCGGGTGTTTTTTTTTAGCTGAAAGCTTATATCTATTATAGTTTGACAATTGAGAAGTTAACAGTTATTTTTTTATTATTAAAGAGAAAGAACTAAAATAAACCTTGTCACCTTCGTATTAGTTTTTGAGAATCTGTCAAAAACTTAAATAATAAATTAATTTAAAACTGTTTAAACTTTTTTTTCTATAAATATTATAAATAAATATACTCAGGTATAGTGATTGAATAAATATTAAAAAAAGAAAAATAATAATAAAATAAAATTGGTATTTTAACTACCTATCTATTGTTTGTTCCACTTTAATAATGTTCTAAACAGTGGAAAAACATCGAAATTTAAGCTTAGGTTCAACATAGTTGTTATTATCCGTTAAACGAATAATTAACTACAATATTGCATGTAAGCTGTATAGAACAAATTGTATTACATTTTTTAAAACATATGAAATAGCGTTGGTTGTTTTAAACCTTTTTATCTGGATTACATCAAACTATATTAACATACAGAATTTATAATTGAATAATTTATTGGAAAATAAACTCAAAGGAATAATATCTTTATTTTAGTCGTTTTATAATTATTAATTCATAATTAAAATTATTAACATAATAGTTAAATTATAATTATTAATGATTTTATGTTATCATGGTAACTTAAATTTTATTTTATAATGTATACGTATCGGTGATACGATATTTAGAATAAATTATATCAACAACGTATCAGTTTAAAATTAAAATTAAATTTTTTGATTTAAGTTTAAATTTTACAAATTTATACTAAATTTTTTCTGATATCAGTTAAAAAAATATATTGATTCTAAAATGTTATGATTTTTATAGTGTTGCATAATATTGATTTAATTTTTTTTTTTTAATTTATATTTATATTTATTTCTTTTATTTAAAATGTCAGTTTTGTATGTTAACGTTTTTAATTTTGATTTTTACCAACAGGAAAAATGGGTAGCATGTCGTATTCGAGTTTTAGATGCGTCGTTGCATGTGACTGTAACACGGTCCTAAAAAAATTTTTATTTATTGAATTAAAATTATATTTTAGACTCATTTGATTTATTGAATTATGATTGTGTACATATTAATTATTTAAAAAAATTTAATTTTTATATCATGCTTTTAACTACGAAACGGACCTTTATATTTTATTACTTCATAAACTGTATTTTTACAAATTAAAAATAAATAGTAGTTTATTTAAATATACCTACACACCCAATCTTAGTATTTTAATCTGATATGTTATATTTAACAATAAATTCAGAAATGAATATTTTTTTGTTTTGATTTTTTAGTAAATATTATTTAAAAAATTTAACTATATTCTTTTTTTTTTAGGTATTAGAAATTAAAATACGTGTAGGTGTCGGTACATACTGAGATAGAATTGATATTTTATAACTATTATTAATTCTTATTTGATGTAGTAAATTTTTATTAGAAAACGTTTAGAGTGTCTTAACAGTTTTACTGAATTTTTATTACACAGAACAGGTGACTACAATTTAATGATGGAAAATTCTTGATAGTTAACCATCTGGCATAACCGCTGGCAAATCCTAAATGGCTGATGCTAAATTTTAACTATTATTATTTTCTTCGGTGACTTTATTAAGACAAAAAAGATGACTACCATTAAACTCTTGTCCGGGAAAGTGTAAAATTCTTCTTTATGTTTACTATACATTTTTTCATGATAGTGAATAATAATAATCATTTTCATTATTACAATATTATTATAGAACGTAGCATAATGTTCCCAACAATTAGTAGATTACAAAGTTTTTGACTTGAATATAATAAAATAAAACTTCGTTAACAAAATAGAGGATTCATGCACTGATTGGGTTAATCGTTGAAAACCAATTTTGTAAAATCCTGGTAATACAAGAAACGATTTAATTAATAATGATACATAATTTGGAGCATTCGCATAATTTATTCGTAAAATTTTAGAACTTATTGTATTAGGTTATATAACAGTAATTTAGCACTATCAGTTATTATTTAATATTCAAATACAATAATATATATATTTTATTACAAAACAATTACGTTTACTGGTTGTAGTAATATTAGATTAAATCACATACAATCAATTGTGGTGTATTTAAACGTGGGACGTTTTATTATCTGGCACTGAATCAAAATGCAATCCACCTTCGTAGGTAATTGACCTACAATTATCGATATAAGACTTATTTATATAATACATTGTGTACATTGAGGATTTTTACAAAACAAATATTACAAAAAGTTAAGTTCTTCGTATACGATTATATTACGGCATATCATTTTAAAATAAAATTATGATTAGTTACTACTTACTTATATGATTATAATAAATTAAAAAAAAATAAAAATGTAAACCATTTTTAACTGCCTCACAATAACTAATTAATCTAAATTATTTTGTTGTAAAAAACATGGATTTTAAGTATGCGGTCTAAATTAGTTTCTTTGCATATTTTTTACTGTAATAACTAATTCACCTGTAAATAAGTAGTTTAATTTATTACGTAGTAAGTGTATGTGCCAAATAATTTTATATAAATGAGTTTAATTTTAACATATATTGTAAGTAACTAAAAGTTGGTATCAATATTAAGAATATACAGAATATTGAAAATTGAATTTAGTTTTAAGTTATTATTTAAAACTTGAAATTGTATTATTAAAAATATGTAATTTGACCTGATTTGAGTACTTAAAAATACAATAAAAATATAACACGTGGCATTATTCAATTATAATTTAGGAATATTGAATACAAGAATACAAATAAAATCTGCTCACGGAAAAGTTTAAGCATTAAAGTTTACATGGAATAGGCATTGGAACTCAGTTTATTAAACTATAAACAATTATGCAACTTTGAATATTACAGTATTGAAAAAGATTTTAAATTTAAAAATAAAATGATATAAATGATATTCCTTAATATTTATATTGTTAGATTGGAATACATATTATTATATCGAATTCCTCCAAGAACTGTATCATATAAAAATAAATAAATACTAAAAGATTTAAACACGATGTATGATGTACTTATATATATATTGTATATAATTTGTTCAAAATAGCTTTTAAACTTTCATTTTGTCGTGTAAATTTGTTCATTGAACAACTTAATATGAAATATTAAAGCTTTATCGTTGTATTCAAAAGTTATACATCAATATTATAAAACTCTGGCACTGCCATTAAATTAAAACATATAGAGTATAAAACATTAATGATATTAATTTTAGTGGCTATATTGAATAAACTGTTGATAAACTTTGAAGTTTAATATGATTCATAAAAATTATTATGTGTGTTAAATATATAAAATTACAATTTAAACATAGAAATTAATATTATATTTAAATAGATACTTAATAGTCTGCATTTTAAATAAATTGGAAATTCGAAAAGCTCCTATATGGCTATATATGTCTATAACATAAGAAAGTATTTTAAGGTTATCATCGTTAAACTATTTTCGTAAACTGCATTATATATTTAAATAAATTTATCAGTGAAATATAATTAATAAATCAGAAAAATCATATTATATAACTGTATGACATAGATGCAAAATAAGTTGTTTTTTAAGAATGAGTTTAATGGTAATTTATATTGTTTATGGTTGATAATAAAACCTTAAAAAATTTTTATTGAACATTATAAAAAAAATTATAATTAAAAATGACATTATTGTGTATGATTTATTTTTGTTGACATTCTTCTTATCTTCCTAAAATTATCATAAGGATAAAAACCAATAAATGTTATCATTGTCGTTGAATTTTGGTAAAGTAATATTAATAATTTATTCGGTACTAGTTTGATTAAAATTCTTAAAAAGTCTATAAATCATAATTTTCTAATTTAACTAAAACAAATGCAAATAAATTATTAAATACATCCAAAATGCAAGTAAAACTTTAAGGAAATAAATATAAAATAATATGTTCACACATTTTGAAGGTTTGTACTTGACAAAATTATCAACTTTTACAGAATTATTACGTTGCTTTAAATTAAATTAAAAAGCTATTTTTTTATGATTAAGTCTGTTTAATAACAATTGATTAAACAAAACATTGTTAAAAAGTTAATTAATTGTTTTTTAAACTGACGACTGAAACCTACTATTTTAAAATCAATAATTTAAATTTTAAATCACTGGCATTTGATTCAATTTTAAATATAAAATACTATTAAATTATAACATTAACATTGGCTATTAAAGAATGAACTATACTTTATGATACTATAAATAATTTATAAAATACTAATTATTTTATCGATTCGATTATTAATACTATATCCATTTCAATTGATGTCTTAATATGGAACCAGTATCACAAGAGATTAATCAAATGAAAGTTATTATAAAACGTATGATAAGTATATGGCACAGATGGTGTAGTTAAAATCAATAAAAAAATATGATATTAAAGTTTTATAATAGATGTAACATATACTTAATATATCTTAATGGAAGAAAATGTATTACAATTGAGTTATAGGTACTAGTTTAAAATGTATTTAACATTCTGTTAGATTTTTATAAAAATTATAACAATTCAAAATGGTTTAGGCACTTCTTTTATTAAAATAATATTATGAGTTTAAATTTTTTTTAATAACTATGAAAATAAAAATACTCATATGGAATTTTGAGAAATCATCTTAAGTGGTACAAAATTAACATTATTACTATTTCTAGGATTAATTGTTTGTTTATAGGACTACCGCAGATACCTTCTACACATTATTAGTGTATAATCACGGCATAATGAAGTCAAAAACGTAAATAAATTTTAATTACCTATTTCTATCTCATAGTGTCGACTAGTAACTATTAAAATGTTCAGTAAAATTAGAAAAAAAAACACGACTCGGTATACCCACCGCATGCTCATTATCAGTGGAGCTTTTGATACAGTGTAGAACGGTGTTATCACGGCACTGTGTGTAGGCAATTGTGGTACATGGACGTCCCACACAAAGACCAAAAACGAGTTAATTATTATAACAATACGTAGTGTTTGGAAACAATTGCACCATAACCACAACAACTCAGGATGCTAATAAAAATAATAAAACTATTTTCTTGTTTATGTTGGCTTGTACGTTTTCATAGGACGAATTTTCAAAAATAAGAAATACCATCGATATTGCTCTTTGGAGGCATATAAATGATGGAGGGTGGTAAAGACTAAAGAGGAAAATACAATGACACAAAAGCACTAGGCTCTATAATATATATATAGATAATATATAGATATATATAGACTTATATTATAATAATAATAAACACCCATATGTTTAATATAGAAGCGTGAAATTCCCCCGAGGAAAAACGACAATATTTTTGAAGGGGTGTGTATTTATTTTTTGTATTTTTATCCGTATTCCACATTATTTTTGTTTCCTCGGCAAAAATAATACGATGACTATAATTTACACCACTGCCGCCGTTGTTTTTTTAGGACAACCCTCCCGTTTAATCCTCATCGCCATTGCCGACAAAGCCGTGCGCCACCGAAGCCGTTACCATTCCGCACACGTTCACGCGATTCCAAATTAACGAGGTTATGCAGATAAACCCTCTACGAACTTGTGTATATATATATATATACGATGAATAGACAATATACAAATTCGCGTATATTCCTAATACCTATAAATGCAATGCATGGCGAGAAGGATGAAGTGAATGGCAAACTGCACCTTGAAACGTGTAGATATGCCCCCAATACATTTACTTGACCTTTTCGTTCTATATAATATTCAGCATATTACAATAATTTTTTTTGTTACAATACCCTGTAGTCTATTTTGATATTATGATGTAACTATTCTGGATGTAAAAGAATAACATCTGTTCATGTGTTTTAATATTGCACATACCATAGAGTTTTAGATCGTATACACAATTATTATTATTATTCATTATAGTGAGTGTTGGATTATACTAATGGTATAATTAAATTTTTTTGGGGATTTATATGATAGATATTTATATTAACCTATATATTATTATGAATTTAAAAATATATATTGATACTTCTTTGTATTTGATTATATAACATTTTTTTTTTTTTTATTAAAAAAATTTAAAAAATTGTTCATTCATACAAAACTTATTTAAATTAAATACTCTATGATTTATTTTAAAACTCATAAAAATACTTAACACTTGACGTCAATACAATTACATATCATTACATTTACCTAAGCATCTTCTCCTGCACTAATATAGGAGCGAATCATCAGTGAAAAATGTTACTAAAACGGTGAAAATAAATAATAATAATAAAAAATTGTTACTATGGTTACCGAAAATAAAATAATAATAATAATACTCTACATAACAGGCAAACTTTATGCTTCTAATATCTATTTAAATAATTTTTTTTTTTACTTTTCTCTTTTGATGGCTCATTTACACACCGAGTACTTTCGTTTAAAAAAAAATCGTGAAAATCGGCCTTAATTTAATCCTGGTTTGTTTTACAAAAATAAATTTTGACAAGTTCGACTATACATCTAATGTTTAGGTAATAAAAAATGAGTATAGTTTCTCTTATGTAATGTTTATGTTTTAAAATTGATTCTAAATTCTTAAAATATGCATGAGATAAGTTTAAGATAAAATAATTTTTAAAACATTTTATAATGTGTTGGATAACGAGTACTTTTATAATTTTCTATGTGCAGTATTACTATATTTTTATGGAATTTCATTAATAAACGATTCCCTACTAGTAATACAATTTATTAATTAGCTAAATTTAAAAAAATTAAAAATTTTTATGGCTTTAAAATAAAAAAAAAAAAATGTAGTTTATTACATAATTAAAACTTTCCGGTTAAGCTTAAAATACAAACTAACCAATAATATCAACAATATTATGAAGTATTAACTTGTACGATATGCGTATACTGTAACATTTTTATAGGCTTGTGAAAAACGTGTATATTATAATGAATAAAGGTTTAATTTGTTTTAAAGTTTAATTTAAATCATATACGTAACAACTACATATAGTATATATTCAACGCGTTGGGATAAAATGATACATTAATGATCAAAATGTAAACATTTTGACAGGAACTTAAGTTCATATTATCAGAGCCTTGAGCGAACCTACACCAGTTTAAAAATCACAACGATATCAACTAATATATATTTTGACACTCATGACAGCCTATCCATTCGTATTGTCCAGTACGAAGTTTGTCAAATTTAAGATTATTCCTGCCGGCTGTGTTGGATAAGTTAAAACAAAAATCAATCATCACGCAACCTTAGATAAGTATTTAGACAAGAGATAAACTGCGCATTCTAATATTTAGGTTAAATTGACAATGACATATGAACACAACCGTGACGTAAACAAACTAAGAAATTTTAGAATCTTCGGTTTTTATCCTTTATAATATATAATAATATAACGTTTAATGATTCGACATTTATGGCTTATGAATGTAGTATTGGTATATATTTTATTGTTCCATAAACGAAAAACGAAGCCATATTATTATCATTGGGTTGCAGTCAAGTCCATTTTATAATATGCTTGTATCTCGTAATAAATTTTAAAAAGTATTAATACACATTTTATTAGTCAACAGAATACTAAATTGTGGAAGATATAAAATATGTTATAATATTTACTGCTTTTACATGCGAATTATTATTATATCTATGAATTCAATTTTTTTTTTTTAATCATTGAGTAATGAGTTATATATTTACATTTGTATATATTATATATAGTACATGAGTATTGAGTTTATTTATTCTGATATTTTATACCTACAATATTTTGTTTAATGTGCTCAAGTATTATAATGTAAACATAAAACATACATATATTTTTTTATCCCATGAATAAAATTATTAACTATGTTAAATGTATTAAATGTGTTAGAATGTAAATAGTAAATATCATTTTCATAATATTTTTGTAGAAGTCACACATTAAAGATATAATACAAAAAATGGAATAATAAAATAGTTAACTAGAATGCATTAAAAAAGTGAACCATTAACATTTTATGACAAAAGTTACAAACAAACATAGCTTTATAGAGGCAGTTTTTATTATTGCTGAAAAGTATTACAAACATTGACTGTTCTTTACTGTGTTTATTATATTGCTAGAGGTGAATAATCTAAACAAATCCATAAGTATGATGCACAAAAATCTTTAAAAAAACATTTACAATTTAATAATATTTTTCCCAAGGGAATCAATTAATAAATAAAAACAGTAAATAACATGTGATTTTTGGATAATTTAATTATTTAAATTATAATTTATAATTACAAATTTAACGAAT
>VUJU01000340.1:0-57417 GCA_009835225.1 Aphis craccivora | reverse complement strand
ATTAATTTAATTATTTTTAATCAATTAAATGTTTGTGTTATTTCAATATAGTTTTTATTATCCAATAAAACATCTTTAAATATTGAAAACGGTTTATACTTTGTAAACTTTAAACTTTTATTCTAACGTATACATAAATTTTACATAAAACATATTATTACAAATACCAGTGGTTAAAATTCACTAACCAAATATGTTACTCCATGTAAATTTAGACTTTAGAGTATAAAACACTTTAAACAAAGCTTTAAATTTTTGTGGTTAGTCACAATCATAAAAAATACATTTTGGTCAGATAGTAAAATGTAATATCATTTAATCTTTGCATACACGTATAACACATGTATATTAAAAATTAGTTCATTTGATTGATAGCTTAATAATTTAGAATATTTTTGTATATTATGCATGAGATTTTACACTATTTTATATTGTGTACTTATTTTAGATAAATATGTGAATATAAATTAATATAAATTATAATAAGCTATTTTAAGTATATTATTTTAAATAAATATAAAAAATGTAACAATACAAATAAAACTATTTTTAATTTGGCTGCATAAAATGTATGTATTATTATACATTTATTTTATAGTAAAATAGACGAATTGTATATATTTTAATATATTTGTTTGATAATAATATTTATTTATTTGTTTACTACCTACATAATTTTAAATTTATACTTAATGTAGTATAATAACAATATTTTTATTAAAAGTATAAAATAAATAAATTATTTATGATACATTTATATACATACAGTACATAAGACAAATTTAAATTAGTTGGATAAAATGCATTTGTCACGAAAACAATATGATGATGTATGAAAACAATATATTATATTCTAATAATTCAAATAATAAAACGTCTGTGTCCGTATTCGTAGTAAATAGTAACCATAGTAACCTTCTTGTGTCTACCTATAGGAATATGTAGGTGTATTGTACGAATGGCCGTATGCTGCTTGAATTTATTCACATGTATATAATATTTGCATTTGGGGTTATGAAAGAAAACGACTATAAGTTTCCGGTACCGCTTTTACCGGCAATATTTTATACGAGTGCATTGAGAAGTATTCGTACATCTTCTTTAGTTTTTCCAATTTCGTATGAATTGTACCGATTTATACTACCGAACTTTTTCCTTGTCCACAAAAATCGAATAAAATGTATGCGTGCTGCATGCGCACGCAAATATAAGTATATAATATATGTTACATATTATTATACGGCCAACAGGATAAATCTCTGGTCCATAGAATTCAATAAAATATACGACTGTGATAACGGCGGCTTTGTCGTCAAACAGGGTTACTACACATCTATATCACCACGGTGCACAGATAACAAAACAGACGAAAAAACGTATACGTTTAAAATAGAAAACCGTTCGCCGAATATAAATGTATACTTATTTCTTGGGTTAGAAATTTTCAAAACAGTACGGGCTGTGAATGCGAGAAGTGGGCAAGGGGGTGTGCGCGAAGGTTCAATTTCCGTTGTCGTGATAAAATATGCGTAGACGTGTTTGATAGCAGCAGGCCCGCCGTCGCCGCTACCGCCTTCGCTGTCGATAATAACCGTTGTTGGCCAAACTATCATTAACGGCAAGCGGCGTCGGCAACGGCGATTGTCCATTGATCGAGTCCGATGTGCTTTACTATCATATTCTACCCTTATAACTTCCATTACCGTCCATTGTTCTTTCAGCCTAACTTCTGATATAATTCATATCGATCTACATGTTTCACGACCATACGACATTTGTCATTTATTTTTTAGGGTCAGTGCGGTGCAACGACTCACCATGGAAATCACTCGTCACCGAGTCAGCTCTACCTGCCTTATATAAATATAGGTATATACCATATACCAGTATAGATGTAAACGTTTAAAGTAAAACGCATGATTCTTTTATCTGGGTTATGCTATTTAAGATAATATTAATATCGTTATTAAATACGACTACTATCATAATACAATACTAACATACACATGGAAGACTCTAATATAAAATATTTAGTTGAAAGTGTAAGTAAAACCTAACGACAATTATTATAATACGATATATTATTTAAGTAATCGACAGAATACCGCATTATAGGGTCAACCAATTGGATCGGAGTGCAATAACAATAATAATAACGTGTTTGCCAAATTCATTTGAAATACTCATAATGGTAAGCGGGTATTTTAGGATAGCCGTTGCCAATGGGCAGACAGCCATGATGACCTCATCATATGGCATGTAAATATGTATTTAAATCTATAAGGTGCATCGTTTAAGTTGATTGGCTGAGTATACTTTATGTGTAATTGTATAATTTTAAATTTATGAGTGTTAGTACTTTGATGTTATTTAAGTACTACTTTTTGCACTTTTCAGTATGTTAAATGAACGAAAACTAATTCATATTTATTTTTTAATGAAACGAAATTTATAGGTATCTACAGTTAGTGAATTTAAATGACAAAAAATATGTGATAAAATATATACAACAAATTTCAAATTGGTTATAAATGTATTTACAAAAAAAGTATTTAATTTCATTAATGTTTTAATATGAATAATGCACATATTTTTTAAAGCATCGTATGAAATATATTATTATAATTATATAATCATACTCACTAAATTACATCTTCTTTAGTTATACTTACCAAATTAAATAACACTTAAATGATTTGTTAATTCAATACAATAAATATTAAATAAATATAAGATAAAATATAAATTATTATTTTTCACAAAAAAAGATCAATATTTTTCATTATTGACTAAGTTATTCTTTGTTTGAATATTCATATTAAACAATAGAATTTATTCGTTTTAAAATATGAATACAATAGTAAAGTAATGCAAATATTTTAATTTTTAAGTTAAAAATATTCCTGATTGTATTATCGACATCAAATGAAATGTTTCCTATTACTTTACTATATTAACCAATTTAAAGAGAAATAATGAAATCTTATATTTTTTAGTAATTTGAAATTATTGAACAATTGGTTGTATAACTGATTTCTATAACACATTTGAATAATAAATACGTTTTTATTTGTTGTTTTATATTTCCAAAATGTTTGTTTATAAGTAAAAATAAAAAAATAAATAAATAAAATGGTAATTTTAGTGAAATATTTATTTCTTCACTCATATTTTTAATTTGTACATTGTTACCAAACGTAAGGGAATTTTTCTGTTATACCTAATAAATTTTTTAGATTAATCCTTTACCGAAGTTTATGTTACTGATTTTTCCTCTACAGATGATTATATTATTTCATTCTCAACTCATAAGATGTTTTTAATATAAATATGAAAATAATGTATCATTCAAATGTTTTTACTTACTTTTTATCTTTCCAATACATTGTTTTATAAAACTAGAAATGAGAGAAAAATAAATAAACGTTTTTAAAGATTTTAATTTTTTTAGTTGACTCCTATATCAGTTTGTCTAGAGGTCTATTGTCGTTTTTATCGTAATATCTGTAATATAGAGATGTATACGAAGTAATGAAATAAAAATTGTATAATGCACAAATACACGTATATTGCATTAAAGAAGAAAAAAAATACACTGGCAAACAAGACTCAGGCATAGACACATATACCGTACAAACACACATAGCTATGGTAGTAAAATAGTAGAACTAGTGAATAAAAACCGGTGTGCTGTCAGCATGTGTGCACATTGATCCGAAACTAATAACTTCATACATATTGATGAAACTCTCGCAAAATATAACATTGGTAATAATTTATTATCCACACTACGATGGCAAGGACATTTCCGTATGTGAAATACATGGATATAGTTGTTATTAATAGTACAATTATTATTCTATGTACTTACATTACGTATATATAATATATATATTATACTCAATAGAGATATATTTGTGTTTTTAGTTTATAAATAGCTAGCTAAGCTTTTTGACAAATTTACATAAGTATTCGTTAGAAAATGTTAGAAATAATAAATAAGAACTGCCTGGTTAACGTTTTTAAATGTTTAAGAGTATGGTATAAAAATTAGCACAAAATAAAACTATTATCAGTACATTTATTTAATTTAATGTATTTGAAAAACCAACTTTTATTAGTGTAAACAACACTATTGAAATATAAATGTACTTATCAAAATTAATCACGATATAAAAATCAAAACATGATGTAATGAATTGTAAATTTCGATTTTATTACAGATGAATTTATATCTCAATTTATATTTAAGCTAGTATAATTACTAATATCGAAAAGTATTTACCTTAAATAACATGTGTTATTTAAGAGCTTAACTTTTGAAAGATAATGCATGTAAAGATTTAAAGCGCTTGTGCTAAAGCTATATTATAAAAACCAAGATATATTTTATATGTACAGTGTATATATTACCATGTACAAAGGTATAAATATTAAATATTTGATTAAAAACTATTTAAGCAATAATTTAAAATAGAGTTAAAATATTTTCTATTAAAATTACTTGCGGCTGTAATGAATCAATGGTTTATAATTTAAGTAGAAACCCATTCAATACAGAAAATATATTCTTATAAAGATACCCTGAGAAAATAATTACTGAAATAGAGAAATTAATAAGTACAAAAAATAATAACATTCATTCCTAACATTCAAATCGTTTAAAAACAATATATATTATTTAAATACTTTCTTAAAATTATTTTATTTTAGTTTACGTCAGCTTCTAAGACACATTGAAATTGTTTAGTAATTATGAAAAATGGACCTAACGTGTTCTATACTTTAAAATAAAATACTTTTAGTATATTTTATTATTTTTTTTATTTTAGTCAACTTGTGCTAAATTCGTTTTTTTATTTAACAACACTAAACTACTATATAATAATATAATGAAAACGGACATTTTTTGATAATCCATTAACGTTCCAAAATGTTTAATTAAAATAATGCATATTTAAAATAAAATAACAAACTAACATTATGATATATATATATATATATATATATATATATATGATCCGTTACATTTAAAAATAACAAAATAAGTACTAACACAAAAAATACATTAAAAAAATGGTTTATATTTCATTAAAAACGGATTATAATACAATTAAATAAAAAGTGTAAATTTAAATTCTATTAACTGTTATTAAATCATGTATTATATTATATTATTCTTTTTTTTCAATTAAAGATGAAAATAATTTAACTGTAATTGAATATGTCTATTCGCTTAGGAAATTTTCCTAAAAATCTCAAGAAATAACAAATTATGGTTTATATTATCTTGGTTATGTACACATTACGATAAATATTAACTCTATGAAAAATAAAGAAATGAGTCCTTAACATGTATAGCCGTTTTTATTTCATTATATAGTTTAAAATAAGTGGGTTTAGTGATATTGAATAGATTTCTTGTATGTTTTAACTATACGATATAATGCATTTAACTGTATCCATTGTGCAATACAATAGTAAATAAACCGTTACCATAAGGATTGTACATTTTTATGCAAGTGAAAATCGACCTTAGTTTTCACTGAAAGAAATTCCGTAAATTATTATGGTTGGAAAATGATATATTTAATAGCTGTGGTTTCTGTGTACCATTATAATGCTTGTATTTGTGTATAATAAATAACATTATATATTTCGTATAAATCAGAGTAATAATTCTATTAAAGTATAAAACGATACAGTTCAAATAAGTATTAATTTTTAATTGTGTAAATAGTTAAATTTTAATGTAAAACAAAGAAATACAAATGTTGTAGGTATAGGTATCTAATCTGTAACAGATGAACTAAACATTTTGTTTTGAAAATTATTAAGGCATGCACTTAATACAAGATACCTTAAATACCTTATAAGTTTTTAGCAGAATTAAAAAAAAAAAAAAACGTTTATTGTAGTCACATTGACAGTTAAAGTTTATAGTAACTGATGTTAAAAATATATCATATATAATATTGTGATGTGAGTGGGTATGTTATACGAGTGACATTATTATAAATCGTATTTATTGATACCCAGATAAATCATATTAGTTACATTATCAATTTTAAATATATGTAAATAACTGAAATCAAATCGTCAAATTGACAATATTATTATTTCTTAATATAATTCATAAATGAAAGACTAAAACTAATAAATTTTGTATTAATATCTTTGATAAAGTTTTCTTTTTTTTAAAACAATTAATTCATATTACAAATTAATATATTGTATTATGTATTGATCTAAGACGATTGTACGTGACATAGCCAATGAAAAGAATCAGAATAATTTTTTTTTTTAATTAAATAACGCCGTTTTTACATTTCAGTACTTTTTAGAAAATGCAGATATATTTAAAACATTTTTTATAGTAGGCCACTTGAAAATTCGAAAATATCATTTTATTTTAGATTTTGATTGGAGGAAACATTGTGATAGAAGATATTTTGATCTAGTAGGTAGGTAATATTGAAAAAAATAAGAAGGTAAAAAGTACATAGTTCTTAAATTGTATTATTATTTTTTTTTTTTATTTTAAGAAAAATAGGCTAAAACTGTTAGAAAATAGAAAAAAAATTTTAATACAATTTTTTTTTTAAATTCAGAATAAAAAATTAAATTATTGAGATTTGAAATTTTCATTTAATATGATACATTACACGATGCAATTTTCAAAATTGAAATTTTATAAGAAACTTAAAAGTAGGTTATATTATTATTTTCCATTAACAGAACGAGAATTTCAAAATATTTAAAATAATGGATTATGAATAAATAAGGAATTTAAGAGTAAATTTATAAATTTATTTCAACTAATGAGTTCCGAAATCTACAATTAAGTTTACATTTATTATTTATCCAAAACCTCATAGACATTTTTATGGTACATATTTGTTAGGTGAATAAATTACGGAGTAAAAATAAAACTGTTGTTTACCATGAATTAACTATACATTAATTTTTTATTCAAATAATTTACGAGTTTGAAGAATTAATAACTTAATGGAAAAATTAATTTCGGAGATTTATTAAAACACAATTACTACTGGAAGTACACACAGCGTTAAATGACGTTACGAGTCGTTTGTTTTTATTCAATCTCAAAGTTATTGTAAATGAAATACTATGAAATGATATAAGGGTAAAACGTTACCGTAGAATAAAAATCAATGTTCTGAAATTCTGATATAACTATGTGTTAAAAATTGTTAAAATGATGGGTAATATAGCACTTTTGAACTTAATTTAAGTTATGGATTGAATAATATTATAATAAATGTTTTACTTTACATGTAAGTGAATTCGAAAGATTTATTGTTAATTTAATATATATATTTATATATTATAAATATATTAACTAATAGGTCATAAATTAATATAATTAGATAATTTTATTATGACTTTACTTAATGGGTTACTAGAGGCGTATAATATACTTTAAGATATCTCCTTGAAAGTATATTATTATAATGTCCGTAATCAAAGGTCTACAGATTTTCAATTATCTGACCTTAAGAATCCTATCTATCACATGCTTATATCACTCCAATAGTTTAATTCACTTTATATTATATAGTATCTGTATTTTTGTATATTAGACATATTATAATGCTTGTTCTTGTTAATCATATATTGTAATGCTTAACGACATCAATTTTGTGAATTTTGTAAAGAATAAATAAATGAAATAATTTTAATTTAAAAAATATAATAATTCTTTTTTAAATTTTATTTTTAACCTAATAAGACATAATTGCAAATAACAAAGTGCATCGTGTGTTAATAACAATTAAAAGTTAGCGAATAGTTTTAATAAAATAATTGTATAATAAACTGTTATTTTTTACTATGCAATAATGCCTCTAATTAAACTACACAATATGATTAGTGAAGGTATAAATAAACACATATAATCGTATATTTTCGCATTGTATTTGAATAGAAATTGTTGATTAAAATTAGTATAATTTTCGCTATTTTCATTTTAAATATTATACAAACTATTTTAAATTAATATAATTAAGTGATTATGTGTATTATAAATAGGTATAATATACGTACATTTTTTATGTTCTATAGTAACTCATTATTTTTTATATTATAATTTAAAATAGGTAGTACCTATAATTTTTTATTAATTATTTTCATAAAATATGTATTTTAATATGAAATTTTGAAATTTTACCTTAAAAATATTATTGTTATTATAAATAGTTAAGACATTTTATAAAGTGTACTGTAGCATGATTAAACTACAATTTTATACTTAATATTTATTATTATTCTAAAACAAGAATTGCATTTTAAAACACATTTTAACATCATGTTTATTGTTAAAAGTGTTTAAGAATATCAAATAATTTAATAACTTAGTGACTAGTGTCTAGTAATTAAAATATACCTAGTATAATTAGTATATAAATAATTAAGATAATACGCGTTATTTCAAGTGTAATATAACTAGGAATCTAGATTTTTGTACGTTATTAATGAAAGTATACTATTAACTATTTATTTTGTATAAAATAAATTTATGACACAGTTCTGTAATTTTACATAAAATATCAAAAACTAAAAATCTTTAAGAAAATATACAGAAGCAGATACAGTGTGTTTGTGTGTGAAAGAGAGAGAGATAAGAGTTATTGCGAATAACTTGATGAAATTTGTTCGCTATTGATGAGTTTGATAACTTGTCGAGTACGCGACGTTTTTATACTAAGTCGGTGATTGGCGTGAAGTTTTTATTTAATTGTATGCAAAACGAAAGATTTGACCTGTTCTAAACCTTAAAATACGAATTAAAAAAAAACACACATAAACTTTGTCAAATACAGGATAGAAAGAATTAACGAAATTTCTATTTTGAGTATACATTGTATGTTTTGAAGAGTAATTTTGTATAAAATATAGAATCCCTAAAGATTTACAACAAATATAGTTGAAGATTACATATGAATAAATTGAGTTCGCTAAACATTCATCAACGTACTACTACTATCAAAATCTATTATAATAAGAGCATTTTAATCATGATGTTTATGTACAGTCATTCGAAATTGTTATCATGTTTGCTTTGCTAACGTATATGATAGAATTAAAATCTGTTGGGTCTGTCATCAAATAGATTGTACAAATAACATAAATCGTATTCATAATGACTTTTAATTTAATCGTGCTGTTAAAATATAACTACAACTTAAATTATTAAGGAAAAAATTGGTATTATTTAATAAAAAAAACTAAGTATAAATAATTGATTTTTACACTTTTGGCTCAATATTATAAATTATAATTAATTACAGTATAATCTCTTTATAAAGTAACTTATATTATAACTATAAATTCTTATAGTCTAATAAAACTAAAACGTGTAAAACTTACATACGAGTATAACGATAGTTATGAAACTTTTCTTACCTGAAAAAATAAATTAGTATTATTAAAAATACTTTAATGTATAATATTAACATATTATTTTATTTTTAATAATATTTAATACTCATTTAATCTTCATAAACCACAGTTACATAGAATAATTATTTTTGAAGCATAATAATCTATTGGTATACTTATAATATGCTATTTTTATATTTTGTCCAATTTGTCCATAAATATATATATATGTATATATATATATATTTCTTAACCAGAGAATTATTATATTTTGGAGTTTTTGTATAAAATCCTATTTTTTTTTTTAGTTATAAATTTAACTTTGCTATCATTATATACAATTTTTACGTCAATTAACAAAAAAAATATTGAGAGAATATAAATGCTTTATAAATTAAGTATAGTAGTATTGGGCCCATTGAGGTTTATATTTAAATGTTATTTCTGTTTATTTATATCTGTTTAGAGAACTCCATAATAGTACTGAAGACAAAAACGCAGAGCGTGTGTTTTTTGTTTAAAACAAAATTCGTGACTAAAATAAAAATTAATCACGAGTTAAATTACCTTCAACTCTACGAAACTTGATGATAAGAAAAATCAAAAAGATATCTTTAAAACAAAAATCATTTTTCACTGCGATGTGTACGTACTTTTTAATTTTTTTATTGATTAACCGACAGCAGAGGAGGCTCTTCGAGAATAATTTTACTCCTCAGCTGCCAATATTTATTGATATACCTAATGATATATTCAATTAAATTAAAATAGCGGAATACATACATATAATATTATATACATAATACATATGGGGCCATTGCAGGTTATACTGAATCAAACGATTTGCGAGTAATTTAATGACATGTAAGTTGGCTCTAGCTCTAATATAAATGAAAGAAATAAAAACAACAGTATAAGTATATACAATTGTATTTTAAATGTATTAAAATATTAGTACATGAACGTAATTGAACCAAATAATTCAAGCATATTAACCAAATCTAAACTAATTTACCTAAGATATATACAAATATATTTTAACCTAATTTATAAACTAATAATTTAATTATCTCAATATAGATTATAGCTTTATAATAAATTTATATTATTTGAATTTTTGAGTTAATGTATAACGTTAATATTGTCATATTGATGGAGGAGTCTGTAATAGTTCCTATCGTATATTACGGTTATAATTCGTACTGATTTGATTAAAAAAAATTAGAAATTTGTATGTTAAATCATTTAATAAAAAATATAGATAAGAAATGTAACTATTGAAATTGTGATATGTTTATTATTAATTAGACATAATTCTAAATTAAATTACTAGTATTATTACCATCAATTGCAAACTAAACTATTGCATAAAAATCGATAATATCGCTAAATGTATTATGTTCATTTTCCACATTATATAAAGTTACTAAAGTTAGTAACATAGGTAACATATTTTAATGTAAAACTAGTTTAGACGTGTATTGACAAACTTAATTTAAATAATATTTAAAAATTCAACGTGAAAATACATTGAAACTATTTAAATTGATGAATATTATAATAATTATAGGACATAACAAGAATAGTTATTTATAATTATTATAGTTTATAAAAGGCTCAGTATTTCATTGGTAACTCGATGGTATTTAGCGAACTTAAAATTGCTACAATAACTAAAACGACATTCGTTATTTACTATAACATAATAATATAGTTGGTAACTTTTCATGTCAAGTAAGTTGGCCAAACTCCAAAAAGGTCAGAAAATTACCCCTCGCTCTGTATAACATGTCATCAGTATAAGTATATAACTGAGAAAAATAAAGAATTTTATTCGTGGCTAGATTTGACCTATATGGTCATTTGATAACTGAAATGCACTCAAACAAATATTTAAAATCTTAAAATTGAAATATTTGTTCACATAAGCAAGATGTAAAGTTATGAAATTTAAAACGGACCATTAGACAAATATTACCAATAACTGCAGACATGCAGTTAACTGCAAATAATAAACAAATTATATCAGATAATTAAAAAAAAAAGCCGGACAAAGTTATATTTTTACCATTTTTTTGTCATATTTTTTTTTTTTAATATAAGGTTAATCTCCCAATGCAATAATTGCAGTCTTGTCAATACGAGAGCATTGCCTTATTGTAAATACTATAGCGTTGAACTTCAGGTTAACAATAATTTTCCGCGTAAATACAAATTCTATACTAGAAAATATATTATATCTACAGTAAATAATTATAATACAGTAAAATGCTTAGAAGATCTAAAACATAATATATACCTAGTACAACTTGTGGCATGCAGTTATTAAATAAAGTATACTTTATACTGTAATGTAATGGAGATATGTTAACATCATAGACTGTATGGCGCTCTCAATAGTTCTAGTTGGACATTTAATTCCCTGAGTATTAAAAATATTTATAGATTGTATTATTAACGTTCTTAGAAATTTTACTACTTGAGATTGGAGAATGAATGTATTATGATAAAGTAAAGATAAAAAATTTTTTTTTTAATTTTTTCATATTCTCATTTAATTTACCAACCAAACATAAAATAAAATTACTTTATACTATGCAGTATACAACAGATAATTTTATAATGCTTAAAAAATTAATCAAAACAGAATAATTCTTACCTAATCAGGATTATGTAAAATATTTACCATTAATACTGCTTATATTGCGTAACCAATAGAGTAAACGTAATACTTAAATCGTTGTAATTGTGTAGAATGATACCCTTAAGCCAAATTTGAGAACAATACTAAAAAAAAATGTGTCATTAAAATACGAATTGTAAATTATTCAATGGGTTTTATCTTTTATATGAGAAAAATGTTGTTATTATTCGTTTGTCTCCTATGCCTATGAATTTACATGAAAAGCTTGTTTAAACTTTTTTTAGACATTTAAATGAATCGAAAACCTTACGGGACAAATATTTTATTTAGATTTTAGAGCGATAATGGTATTAGCAATAAATAAGAATATAAATTATAAAAACAAATGTTCAATTACGCGTTATTCATTGGCTTTTTTACGAATATATAAATCCTAATTCTCAAATAAAAACACATTAGTACAGAATAAAATCTGTATTATAAAATTATAAATAATACATAATATATAATAAAACAAATGATTATTTCACATATAATATACAAAATAGTATATAGAAATTAATTTGTCAATAAGTTAAGATTATTTAACATTTTCTACTAAAAAATAGTAAAATAAACACAATATTTTTGTGTTTATGTGAAATTAAAAATTAGTTTAGGCTATTTTAAATACACACAAAAAGTTATTTGTTAACTGAGCAATGGGATTATGTTATTTTCATGAGACTTACTCCATAACAGAAAAAAATTTTCAACTTCTGGTATGTAATAAAGACCCATTTATAAAGCCGGAGGCAGCTTTAAGTGAGCATTTATCCCTCAACACAAAAACATTTGCTTTTTCAAATGTTCTTTTTGCGACAAATGACCACCAAGAGAGCTTTGAAAAAAAAACTAACCAGGTGGTCGTCAATCAGAAAACACACAATAAAAAGAATAATACAATACATACATATATGGTATTAACATAATAAAAGATTATTATTCTCGACAAGTGACAACAAATGCAGTTTCTTTTACATATTTACATTTTTAATTAGCCTTCTAACTATAGTTTATGATGCTATTTATCAATATCATAACCAACTCTTCTCGAATTCTTTTTTTTATTCTGAGTAAAACAAGATTTCCCAAAGGATTCTAGATAATTTCACACGTAAGTAAGAAAACGAAAAAAAAGTCGTAGTCAACCAGAGCAACACACTTTAACGTATTTTATTAAGAGGATATTTTTTTCTATTAACGTTTGACACTCCTATCGTCATGTTATTGGTATATTCATATATTTATTAACCATCACCAATGACAATTGATACAAAATAAATGTTTCTAATAATACTGTTAATTAATTAATTTTTCATAAAATTATTTTGATATATCATTATATATATATATATAAGATTCAGTTTATTTTGTAATTTAATTTACTCATGACGTTTTTGATATAATAAAAAACTGTATCATCTATTTTTTCACACTATGAGGACAACATATCAAGTTGTGGATTTTGTAGTACTTATTAATTTACGCCAGAGTATCCACAATGGTAGGTATTAGTTAAATCTGTAGTTTGAGGTAGTTTTAAATTTTAAAATATAATTATATTCGTTTAAAGAGCTTAAATTTAAAACCATAATAATAATATACTATACATATTATATTCACACGTTTTTTTTTTTTTTAACCATGTTTATAGGGAACTCGATTTTCTTATTTAATTATTATTTCTAAATATTCACTTATCAAATAAACGAATTTAAATTAAATTGGTATAAATAATTTTATAGTTTGAACTGTTTGAACTAAAATAGATATAATTATTAGCAGTATGACGTATTAATTTAACAATGTAAATTTCTGTAGATTTTCGAGTGTTGAAAATGTTATTTATTTAAGAACCTAATGCATTATTGTTGTTATTTTTACAAGAAAGAAATAAGTATTCATATACATTGTACGGATATAGATCTAATGAAACGTAGTTTTTTCTAATACTTTTAAAACTATCTTTAATTGAATCTCTTTTTCTTTGCATTGGTCCCATTAAAAATTTTAAACGAGGAGCAAAATTTTTTTTATTAATAAACAAATTTACATTTTTATTCAAAAAAAAAAAAAAAAAAAGAAAATACTTAATACTTATTATGTTTCATACGTTATATATTTAACTTATTATGTATATAATAATTATTAATCAACTATTTATAAACAACAATATATATATTTAAGGGTTACCTATATATTTGAACAATGAACATATTATGTAGGTCGTATGCATAATAATATAATGCAATTACTTTTGCATCAGCTAAAATAATATAAGGACATTTATTATAAAAATACAATAATTATTAGAAATTTAAAATAAATTTTTCAAAAAATAACCAAGCATTTCGAATATTGATATAAAATTAAGATTTAGAATAAGGATAAGGATAATAAGGATAAAAATCCAGATAAAAATTAAGATTTTTAATGCGGTATATCTCATCTTTGTTACATAATAATTAGACCCAAACTCAGTTCAAATGCTTTCATTATAAATAAATAATAACAAATTTTCGAATCAGTTCAGAACTATAAGATATTATAGGCATCAAAATAAAAAATAGAGGTTTACGACCTTGACTATTGCTACAAGAAGGCTTATTCTTTGCGGACAACAGTGAAATCCACTCAAATAATGATAATTACAAAATTCTAAATGTACAAATATTCTAAAACATTTTAAATTAAATAAAAAAGGATAAAGGATTTTTATTTGTTTACATGTCAACACAGTTTTATATTAACGCAGACTGAATTTTTGAGTAAAATATACTTCTATAATTTAAAATAATTGAAATTTATGTAAATAACTAATGCAAATATTTAAAGAATAAAAATATATAAATAAATTATGAAATGAAAAAAAAAATAGCGTAGCAATTAGTTACTGAAATTTATTTATAAGATTTAAATATATTAAAAATATATATAATATACCTAATAGTAACCCATTTCTTAATTAACTGTTTAATATAATAACATGTAATTTAAAAGGTTATCTATGAGAAAAAAGCTCAATGTAATGGTTAAATCCATAAATAATTATAATATTATTATAGTGTTATTGTTCTATGTTGCGGAAACAGGCCTCGAGCTAAAAAAAACATCAGACGAAACGCATCATTATCACTGTCGTCACCACGACCGGAAACACAATCCAATTTAAATGAATCATGGCAGTAAAATAATTATTAAATTACACGAGTTTTATTATTATCTTTCAGTATCATTCAATACTTTATGAGTATCATATTATCAGAATTCCATCAATTTATTGATGGTATAAATAAATCGATCGCAAAATATTTAAAACTATATAACTATGGCCTATAGGTATAAAACATAGAAAAATTAGGAAATCAAATTATCTAATGTTAATTTTATAATTTGTACATGGATAAAAATCTACCTTTAAATGATTTTAAGCAGGTATATACTAGTTTTAAAAATATTCCGTGCATTAAAATTAATATTAATATACGAGAACGTTTCACTGAATTTGTTTACATGCTTAGCATAAAAAATTAGTGTATGCACCTAGTTTAGGAAAGTTATTATATTTTAATGAAATAAAATAACTTTAACCAGCTAATTATAAAAATATAATGAAAATATAACGTAGTGCAACTATACGTATTATATTAATATTGGAAATAACTTCACGTAATTTTACATATTTGAATATTTTAGTATATTATATAAAATAATATTTTTTGTTTCAATAGTTTACAAATTAAATCAAAAATATTGACAAATAAATATTAGTTCTTAAGAGGTGATGAACACCAATTTTTAATTTAATCATTAGATAATAAATCAAAATCATCAACTTCTACTACAACTGTAGTTGTGAATTGTAATAAGTTTCTGAAAAATGTAAATAAGTAATTATTTTATTGTAGGTAACAGTGGAATTTTACAAATTTCTACGATTAATACATTTTGAATTATAATAAGGAAACTAGAATTTTATTGCTTGCTGAGAATTCGTTATATTATGAGTAAATACTAAATATCTAATTTCATCAAAATTTAAATTTCAGAAACTCTAAATATTTTTTTTGGATTTCGATCAATTTTTTGATTTTCAGTTTTAGTAATAAATTCGCATATGGTGACTTTTTATCAAAAACCGGTTTTGCGAAAAAAGATTCTGTTTGTTATTCATTTAGGTACTTTTTTAAATTTTCTCAATATTTTGAAAAGTAATGACATTTTTCAATTTGAACTCCTTAAAAGTACCAACTAGGTAGGTTTAATTTACTATTAGAAACCACCAAGTTGAAACAATATTTTTTATTTTTATTATGAAACGGGTAGACACAAAAATGTCATTAAAAGTACAGTCACACAAACTATTATATGTATCAAAACTTTTACAATTACCAATCTAGATTAAATGTCAAGAATTTACACAGCAATGATCGAAAATCGTTTAAAAAAAGGATTTTTTAATTTTAAGGAAATGTCATATATAACTTAAGAAATTTGGAATAGAAAAAAATCAAAAAATTACGTTTATTCTTACTTTCAGCTACTAAGTAAAACTACATTTAAAAATATTTTAATCATTAAATATACTATTGTATACTTATATCACAAGTTGATGATTAGTTTTTTAAAACAACTACAAAAGAGCTATTCAATTTAATATTTTAATTTGAGTGTTCAACATACATGTATATTATTTATTATATATTTTGTTTTCATGTATAATAGAAAAGAGTAAATTTCACCTTAAACTCTATATTAGTTTCTCGATTTCCCTAAATTATTGCCAGAGGTTAACTCTGAATGCACATTGTGATATCAAGAATTCTTTTACATTGTAAACAATACATTATATAATGAACAGTGAAGTGTAAAAAAAAAATGTATATAATTGTTTAGAAACATTTATGTATTAATATGATGAACATATTATATTAATAGCTATAATAAAAAATAACAATGCACGTGTCATGATAGCAGCACCCTAGAATTTGACCGAGTACAACGTAATCCATTAGAAAAGAAAGTGCCTACGTCGAGTATCGCGGGGTATATATTTAAAGTATTGCTGCTGCAGTCATAGTATATTACGTATATATGGACTATTGGACTCGATATTTCTATTTTGGTTTATGTATCCGCCATTGGCTTGCAGGAATTGCAAGTGGTAAGTTTTACCGACTTCGATAATATTCTTGAGTACGAAACACGACTGTATTGTACGTACATTCTATAAAATTGTTGTGAAACATGAACGGCTATAATGGCTATATACATGATATCAGGTACTCAATATCAAATATACGACCCTTAGTGGTTAACAACCCATTTGCACGATTCCCGTTTAAGTCCGACAGTGCCCGCAGAACCTTAAGTGATTAACTATTGCGATGCACAGGTATAAAATATTTACTTTACGGCGATCATACCTGCACCAAATGTGTGTATATAATTATATTTCCCATAAATACATTTATTATAGGTAATGCGTAAGTTTATAGGTATATATTTGTGTCTGTGTGTGTGTGTGCAGTTGTGGTATTGAAATAATACGGTTAGTGCGCGCAAGTGTAAATAATTGTCGAAATTTACGCTTTTCAGCTATAATATATAAATAACTATAAATAATTATATCCTCTTATACACATAATAACATAATATAAATTATACATATAAAAAAGGAAACCCAAAGCTGCAGGTTTCGTAAATCCTACTTTTCTTTTACAAGCCAAACGTACGTCAATAACTCGATAATCGGTTACCAAATACGTCAGCTAACCAACACGACATACAAATATTGTAAAATAACTTGGGTAGTAAGTATGCGGAAGTTACTAAACATCGTATATTATAATATGTGGAAAACCCACCTTCCAGTCTTCCACCCTGTTTTCGGCGTATGGTCAACTATATATGTACATAATTTGCAAGAATCCGGCGGTGCTCTATTGGTATACAAACGGTAATACATACACAACCTACGACTTTATGTACAATTAAATACTATCATATTTTATCACATTGCACGAGTTGAAAACGCCCGGAACGATTTGTAAAAAAAAATACATAATATTATAATAATTACGGAATTTTCACGCACGTGAAAAACGACGATACCACGATAAATGGCAATGTTACAACATTGTTGACAACAACACAGCGACGGTTATTATTGTTATCGTCACACGAAAACAACGATGACGACGACATTATTTAGTATAATAAAATATTATATAATAATAATATGTTAGTCCGGAGACGTCGTGTCGTTGATACCCGACGGACGTTTGCGCGGCGATGACTGAGAGTCGACGGGATGGGTTTACGCGCGTCGTTGCACATCGACTACTGTGTGTAATAATATGTGTGTTACGTGTATACATAATGAAATTATATGTATGTGCGTTGCGAAACCGTATCCATTTTACGTCGGTTTTCCCGGCGTTGAACTTGTCGTCACGTTCCCGGAAATACGGAGAAGCAGTGTCATGGAAAAAAAAAACGACGGGAGCAATAGTTTTTTCATCTGCCATTAGTAGTGATTTTACGCCATGACATCTATATACACTAGATAATAAGAACTCGGTGTTATAAAATTTGAATTTTGTATTACTATTTCTTTGGTCGAGAAATGACACGGACGTGTAGTAATATGCATACCTACCTTCGGTGTTTTGATGTGTTACATTATTATGGATAAATTGTTTGCAGATTTTATCCATGAACATTTTTCGACTCAAAATATGACGGACAAGTTTTGTTTGTTTTGTACTAGTTTTACCCCAGAGTTCCTAATCTATAATATCGTCTTGAAAACTGTGTTTTATACCTGTATCTATGTATATTACAATTAAATTATGATAATATAATAAACTAGGGCGCTCTGTCCTCTAACATTTCGATCAATTCTCCGTCGGTCCACCTGGAAGCTTAAACGCACTGTACCTCACGACCAACCCTCCTTTTCATCATGAAATTTAACATACATAATTTAAAAATTGAAATATTTAAGAAATATACATATATATAAATGCACTTCGACATGTTTTGAAATTGTATTATAGCCTTGTAGGCTATACGAGTAAAGTATATAAATACGTAAAAATTAATTAATTAATGAGGGTATTTTTCAAGTGCAAAAGTGATGTGTACTATTGTACTATGATATAGAAAATATTGGTTTTTAATTTGTTTTAATTTGAACAATCGATATAAGACATCGAAAAAAAAAGTTGTGTATCGATATTAAAAAAAATATCGTTGTGAAACAATATTAATATAATTTTGCTAGTGCATGCAACCACGGTGCTTGAGGATGAGGGTGCTCGTGTGTTAAAATATATTATTTTTTAATCATGTAGCCTCCATACATCAAATATACAATAATAAACCCTCATGTGGGCCACACGAATTGCATTATTATTTGTTCTGATATATGTATTGCGTTGTGTACATGAGAGGCGTAGGATTAGGGGAGGTACTGACCAGTCACGCCGCAGAGGACTTTTACGATTTTCACCGAACCGAACGAAGTTACAGTCATAGTTTTGAGAAGAAAAAACCCAGATGACGTATTATCGATTATTCCCATTACATTTTTACACGACCAATGAACCTCTAAGATTTATTTTGCGACTAAACTATTTTTTCAGTTAAGGCTTGGATTAAATAAAATTCAATTTCTTACAAAACCAAGAAAATGGGTTGTTAAATTCAAATCCGTTTATAAAGTTTAATATTGAGATCATCAACTTCCATACACCATAATATTCGTTTAAATTTTTGTAATAAATATATAAAAAAATACCGAGTTTTTACCATCATCTTTAGTATTTGGTATACAAGTAGTATAATGTTTTTTTTTTTTTTATTATTATGTAGGCGCACTTGTATAGTTGTACGTGCACTGAGATTGTCATAGTTACTAGCCGGGTTACTCCGAGCTAAGTTGTGATTGTTCACTGATTACTGTATATGAGGAAACAAATAATACTTATATTTTATAAGTTTATAAGTTTATAAAAATATATTTTTTTAATGGAATAAATATAATAATAATAATTTACTCATATTAATAATATTTACACAATAATTAATAATGTTATATTTATATTATTGTTAATATATCATTAAGTATATGTATTATGTATCTACTTTAAATACTATTGTGAATCTGGCAAATTAAATTACAAGTTTTAAAATTAAAGTTATTTACCTACTAATTGTATACATTCATATAGATTAATTGTATTATTATCTAAACTGTTAATATTAAACTAAGTATGTTTTTATACCTAGTTACATAAGATTTTAAATTTAATTCTAAAAGTAAATAATATATTCTAAGCTTTAAAACCATCACTCTATTTTTAAAAAATATTAACATTTTAATTTATATAAATCAGTGGTTCCCGATTTTTTCTTTTATACGCCCCTTTGAAGATTATCAAAATTCTCGCTCATTCTACTATAAATTGAAAATATTGAATATATATGTATCTAATATTTAAATAAATAAATAGTAATTTTACTTTGGGATTACCTCCCCAGAAATCGCTCTTGAGGGCGGCGCTTCTCCAGATAGGGAAACACTAATGTAAATTATAATATTATATAGGTATCATATAAATTTATTATTTATTCAATTATATTTTTACAACTGGAAAAAACTAAAGAAACTAAAATATTAGAAAAAATAAATATAAGGTTAAGCCTTTCACTGATTACTCAATAAAGTATTTTCGGTAAACATAGAAATAATAATACATCACAGTACTAAATTTAAAAACAAATTTCAATAAACTGAATGTTTGAATAATTCGATAAAAACAAAAAAAAAAATAATATTGGTGGAGAATTATACTTGAATAATTATTTTAATTGGAAGTAATAAAACCTATAGTGATAAAACGAATAATGTAATTTACTATTAATTCAATTGTTTAGGATTTGAATAATTTATTTAGGTATTGAAGAAAAGTTATTCAAAATTAACATATTCCGATAGAATAACAATGTAACAATGTAATAATGTATAGAGGTGTGATATCGATTTCTTTTCAAGGAATTTTTTTTTATCCCAAATTCGTATTAATGTACTTACTTAAAGTATTTAAATTTTTTTTGTTGATAACAGATGTTTACCTTTGTATTCAAAAAAGTAATCTATGTTTTTTTTTTCAAAAAAATACTTTCAAATTGATAAAACCTATCATACACAGGTGACCGCAGTCCTTCTATTCTGATAATATATAATCTATCAGTGTAGTGTATGTATATTATATTTTTACTAAAAGTGTGATAAAAAAATTTAGATTAACTTTTTTACGTTTTCAAACCTGTCGCGTACAATATAATATATCCTATTACTATACGCACATTTTTCTTAAAGTAATATATTTGCGATCATATTAGTATCATTCTATGTTTGAGATGGTTTCTTGAAAAAATGTGTGTACCTATAGATACGTAAATACCTATATCAAATAGAATACGTTATTAGAGTTTGGCTTTCTCTCTTTGGACGAAACGCGATTTATTTGACCGGAAAACTAGTCGACAAAAGAATGCGACAAAATATTGGACGAAGCAACTTTTGCGCATCATCCACCACCCTTGGTGGGGACCAAAAACCCATTGAGAAAACGACGCGACGATAGTGGCGTTTATATCCGCGAGAAACGCGTAAGATCTGACGCCGCCGCCTATATAGTAGGGGTGTTGAAGGAAGTGTTAGGGGTGGTGGTAGTAGTAAGACGCTCGTAGTTCTAAACAGGATTCTCCTACATTTATAATATATATACATATACAATAATATAACCCTGCGTACGTTTAAAGTTTTACAATTTCGTTCGCGACTGAGTTAATCGTTTTGCCCTCATCACCAACACAGAGTGTATATTACACACACACACACACACCCAAACACATATACAAACGATATGCACTATGACTACACCATCACCGATGACGACGACGAGACGTTTGAATTGCATTCCCTTAAACGACTTACACGTACCAGCCGCCCTCATGGATGCCCCTGCCATCGCCATCACCACAAACACAAACTACTACGACCTCAAAATCGGTTCACAGACTCCATATTATACGCGTAGATGTACGTCATATCATTATTATTATTATTATTATTATTATACATACGGTATAATCGTTCCGGTTAAAAATACTCGTACTTTGTCTGTTTGTTTTTTCCGACCTTCTTTGGTCTCATGGACCTGAATACAATATTAATATCTCCATGATAGAATTTATTACTTATTTGTACACTAAAACGTGTAATGTATGTTACACTACACTGTTCTTGAATTCGTGTACAACATATAAACTCGAATCGTACGCTTTTATGTCTACGCTGTGTTAAAATCGACAATATTATTATTTCTCTCAGATTTAATCTAAATTGAATTGCCGATAATATATATGAATACCTATTGTAAATTGCGTGTATAAAAAACAGGATTTAGGTGCTCAAGTAGGTATATAATAATGTAGTGGTAAGATTAAACAGTATTGAACCATATTAAGTATAATTTACTGTTATTAATTGCGGATATTGGGTTAAGTAGGTATTTTACTCCTGAATAAAGCCGAAACATAATTTACGTTAAAGTTGTAAAACGTCAGGTTCGTTAATTGTCATATTGTGTGCGCTTAACAAATCGAACAAATTTAATGACGGAGTAATCAATTCGATTTCACCACCCACCAACAGCTTTATATGCACTTCCTACCGCTGAAGCACATTAATCGTACACGCTGCTTGGTTAACAACAATTTCTGTCTACTGTGTAGCTTTGTAACAAAAACACAAAATATAGGTCAAATTCTTCAGCTTTTTGTGAACTCTGATGACGTAAACAGTAAACCCAGATTATATTAATAGGATGCACATTTCTTGATACATTTTTCAATAGTAATAAAATGGATTAAATATAATATGGTAATACCTGAAGAAAATTCAACACTAAAATGTTTACAATTCGAGAATTGTCAAGACTTTATTTGCTTTCGGTATATTATGCAAATTGTAGGCTTAATACATTTTCATCAAGACATAAAACTGAAATATCATTGTATAAAATGTATAAATATTTTATTACTATTCAACGCATAAAGTCCTCAACCATGCTTAGCGATAATGATATTACGGAACATTTTATGACTGAAATAATTTTATCCATAGAAGTTGATAAAATATTATGTACCTATGTAATATTATAATGATTGTGCGAAAGGATATTAAAGTGCCTACTCCATTTTTAAAAAACAAAATCGTTTTATGAAAAATATTAATATTTTTATGTATATAAAATATAATATATGGATTAAATTTTAATAGGAAAATTAACATATTATTGAACAATGACTATAGTAAATTAACAGTGAATGATGTCGGGCTATACGAACACGTTTTCATCAGCCTTATAAATGTACACTTTTTTTTAGAGATTTTCCTTCGTTTTCCGCTCACATATAATACTCGTATAAGAAAAAAAACAAGTCTCTAAAGAAAGTCCCACCCGCAACATTAGCGCCGTGATGTTTTATATCCGATTGATAACACTGTCGAGGGAACATTAATCTTAGACCGAGTAGATGCGGTGTTTTTTCTCCCCTTTCCGCAGCCCGCAACGAATCACTGACCAGACGGCGATTAATTCTCAGATGATGATGGATACATTTTGCCGAATTTTCTATTTATACATATATAAGAGTGACGAATACTGACGATTCGAAGGGGAAAAACTCGACGGAAAGAAAAAAGTGGAAAAAAAACTTTCATAGTATATAATATATGTGACTGCCGCGGGCGATAATGCATTTCGAACTACGTCGTCACCGATGTCGTTGGGACTGTACCGAAATCCGTGATGACATATTGAAGTACGTAACGTTTATAATAATACCTACTACCAAGGTATAATTACCACACACTTACACACACATTGACCGGATGTTCTACCCTTGTATTGTATAATTATTATACGCTTCTGCTCTGCCAACCATTCCGAAGTCACCGCCCTCGTCTATCCCACCACTATAGCATTTAAATTCTGATTAATTTCACGATTTGCATTACTCGTAGTACTATTATAATATAGACGGTGCACCGTTTGTATACATACCCGCACACTCATTACCGTCGCCTCAGCAATACAACCTCTATTATATTATATTATATATATGTAGATATGTGCGCAGGTACGCGTCGTAAATTCAACCCGTCCGGCGTCTTTATTGTAATAAAATTTACATGTAAACAACCGTTATGGACGATCGTGTTATATATAATGGACTGCATTACACACTGAAAGGTAATCATTGCGATGTTAATACTATTACTATTGTTATTATTACCTACACGATATCGCGATTTTACGAGCAGGGTACCCTTGTCAGTGCGATAACCGCTCAGGTAAAATGGGACTGCGCGTCGGATTCGTGAGCGAAAAACGAATTACAAAAATATTATAACCCGCGTACTCATATCCATAATAATATGTACATTGTATACATTCAAGCGAGTACAAATCAACGTGTTTAAACAAACACGCTCCCCCGTAGTAGATACCCTAACACCTTGAACTTCGAAGTAGGAGACATTACTAGGCTATGGGTATAATATTATGAAATATATACCTTCATAATATATAATAATGCTAAATGTACGGTATAGGTACTGACTACAGTACTATATATATATAAGTATATAATTTATATATATTATATTATGTATCTACACGATCACAATTATTGCTAATATTATTATTCTATACGTGCTTCAGTGAAAATCGTTAATTTTATTCTACAACACAATTTTTCTTTGAATAAAATACATAGGTATTTTCCAGGATTAAATAGGTACGAACAAAGCCGGGCACAGCCGACGGCCCATAACTATAGGCGAATGAACGCCACGTTTTCAGCTGTCACAGACTGCGGACGTTTAATTGTTTCAAATGTTCCGATTCTCTGCGGAACAATTCATCAGTGTAACAATAATATTCTGGTACAATTAAAACAACAACAACCACTCGCAGCGAAATACTAAATGTACTATCAGGTTTTTGATAAAATAAATTTACTACGCAAATTCTACCTATGATATCACAAATAATTTAAATAAAAGCCCTAGTTATATTATTATACTTCTAGTAGTGTTTTTTTCATTTCAATTAATTACAATATTTTTAAAAGAACTATGATAATATTTATTCAAAAGTTTGAATTTTATGAAGTCAAATTATTGTAATTAATTGTAAATAAGTGATGAAATATAGATGTGCACTCATATAAACTATTTGTGGTAAAATTAAATTCTTTTCGTTTAAAATTTCAAAATTTTTGATATTGTACCATCGATGATACAAACTTACAACTTATTTATTGAGATAAAATAATATATTATTTTAAACATAGTGCTTAAAGAAAAGAATATTTTCATCTTTTTTTAACAACATAAAAAATAAAAAAAAGTTCTTAGAAAATTGTGGTATTCATTAATAAACAGAACATAAAAACTAAATATAACCAAAGAGATGTATTATTCAACATTTTTTTTCAATCCTTTATGGAAAACAATTATATCGACCATCATTATAATAAAAATGTATAATTAATTAATATTATTATTGGTTTAAATTAAAATATTTATATTTGAAATCCACCATCCGAATTTAAAACTCAACACGTCATTAGTAAACCTAATTTTGAATTCTAACGTGTATTGGGCTTATGCATATTATTTTAAAAAATAACCGTACAATAATACTCACAATTTTTATTAAGTGATCAAAAACAGAGATACAATAAATAATAATAAATAACGAAGGTAGACATATTTGGTCGAATACATTACTAAAGAACGAAAAAAATATTTATGATCTACGGACACACTGCACAGTACACATATATATACATTATGTATAATATATTATTTTTTTGTATCTATATATATATTACAATATCAATACATTTGTATGGATTTTATTTAGGACATCCACATTATTAATAATAAGCTCAGTCTCGTGACGAGAATCGTAGAATACGCCTAGCATCAATATAAGAAGTTGTTTTCGTTCTACAACGATGTTGGAAATAAAATAAAATCGTGATAATAACGATAATGCAAACAATTGAGAAAAAACTAAAAATTACATCAATACGAAGTCAGTTTTATGTGTTACAAAATGCTAATTAAAATATTGCTACTTATAAGTAAATAATTAATTTTAAGTTTAATGTTCAATAATTGCTATTAAAATTAATTTGATAATAATAATGGATGTGTTGAAAAAATAAATACATTAAAATAATGTAATTCTAGTTAATCATGGAAATGTATTAAATGTATTAGGTTTAGATTGATATTGATGATATTTACCTTTACAGTTGGTATGGTTTTTAAATTACTTTCAACCTAGATATTTTAGACGTGTAAGAGAAGTTTGAGAGTTGCGTATTTACACTCGAGTGGTCAATATCATTTGTTTTTGGAACAGAAAAGCCTATTTTTGACGCCTTTCTTTTAAACAATCCCCTATCCATTTAAACATATACCACTAGTAAACATACAGAAGATTGTGCATCGAACTGACATAGAAAAACAAAAGATTTTAAAAATATATAATATACTATCATTGCACATTCATTTGTTCAGTTGTTGATTCGCACATTTTAAATCTATTAAATAAAAACATATTAGATAGTTTAACATTATACATGTATATAGTATTATATAAAAACGGTATACTACTATACTTTTACAAAAGATAATATTAAATTACTAATTTTCAAATTAGAGAAAGTATATAAATTAAAATTATTTTCTGAAATAATAAGATTTTTAGACTTCAAAAAATTATTATTGAAAAAAATAAAGAAAATCTCCGTGTTTAAAACATATATAACGTATATTCATAATAAACGTGTGTACCCTACTATTCCATACCTACTGATAATTTGAAAAATCATGCACAGAGACTCATTGAAAATTATAAGACATTTTTTGAATTCAATTTAATGATTTAATAATTCTTAAAAACTCACATGAAATTAAACGATCTATTCTTGACTGATCACAAGGAGCAAGTGACTAGCTAAGCATTCATAAATGAGTATTCATTAAAATTTAGAATTCAATTTTTTTTCAAACCATGATACATAATATTATTTTCACTTGTCTTCGAAAATGAAAATTAACAGTGACAACTAATATCTTAACGTTAAAAAACTCACTCCTTATAATAAATATATCATACCGAAAAATTCCAACCGAATACTAAACTGTCAAAAGGTTAGGTATCAAAAGTTTAATTTCAATGGAGAGCATAATATGTGTGATTTATTTGCCAGTAAACGCGATTCTGGTCGCGTAAATATATTCGTTTTTTTCTTGGTCATGACTATGTTTAAACCCGTATAAATGAACGCTGCAATGGACGTATAATATAAAATCTTTGATGTTTGAAAAGTTTTCAATGCGATTGTATTTGTATTAATGGTTTGACAAGACGTAATGGTGAACGGAGTTTTCAATGTGCGCGACGCGTTGCATAACACCAATGTAAATACAAAGGTATAATATGTTTGACTCGTAGTTCTTTTGAGGTTTAAAACGGAATCCACCCCCTCACAGACGAAGATTCAATAATGAAGTTTTGCTTTATATTGTGAGGTTTGGTATTCGCGTCAGAACACGCGCGCAGCCCAACATAACATTATAAAAAGTTATCGTCATCGCTGTCACCGCTTGTCCACCACCCACCAAAAACAACCTTTGCAGAACAAGTATTTCATGAACGTGGGTGATGAGACCTAGCTAATAAGCATACAGAAAAGTATTGGCAATGATGGAGTATTTACAGAGGAGGAGAAATCGGTGGGAACTGAATCCACTCCAATTGATATTTGATTATGCAATCATGATAAGTTTTTGAATAAGTTTTTTTTATAAAAAAATATCGAAAAATCTATATTTGCTTTATTACGATTACCGGTTAATATAATAGTGATAACATTTTCAAGAAAAAAACCATTTTCAATTATTTCAAACTTCAATAAATGTATTTTTTTTTTAATTTTCCAATAACTTTGTGTTTTTCATGAACTTCAATTATTACATATTTTCTAGATCATTGAGAAAAACTCGTTTTTCTAAACATTTTCTGGTCTTTTAATTCCTATTATAATATCTAAAAACAACTTTTTTTTTTTTTGTATGCATTGTAATAAATTAAATTAAATTATTATTATATTATTGTGCGTTGTTGAGAGTGTGAGAACTACGTCATTATGTTAGAAAAATCATCTAAACCTCGCAATGAAAAATTCCTATTAACTAACTGGATACCTATTGGTGCTGATATGTGGGACCGCAGTAAACAACAACCGTTACTGAGTCAACTGAACTTCGCGTTTATGTGAATGTTGTAAATTTCAATTAAACATATGGAATTTGGCCGGGGCTGTTAATATACGCAAAATTACTTCATATTATATTGTGTTCGTACGGGTTGGAACGAAAAAAATGTTAATCCTCTCCTCTGTCCTTATTGGAACGCACAATGTATAAACATGTTGCCAATGTGCGACGACGATGACTATGTGTGAGCTCGCGATAATATTTTTACCCCACCAGCCATAGCGGTCTGGGTACACAATACACGTATACTCACTCGGGCATTCAGAAAGCTTGCAGTTGAAATAGGATGTAATTGCAAATACACACTAAAGTCAACTTGCAGTGCCAAACTCGGGTGTAATTGCACACACGCATATATTGCACAACAGCAGCTGGCCCGAGGTCATGGAGCGGTCAATGGTGGTGGATTTTATATTGTATTCTGGTTATACTATAATTTTTTTTCGTATGATACACAATTTAACGCTACGGATGTCTATGACGATAGAAGTTTTCGACTACCAACTTTCTATTTTATTTTTCTTACCATCATGCAATCCTCTATTTTCCCGATGGCTCATAATTATTATTTTATCGTAATATTTTTAACATGTTTTAATCATAAAAAAATAACTATGATCACATGGAATTTTAAGTTGGAGATTGGATGTACCTATAAAACTAAATTTCAATTAGGTACGATTCAAAAAATGTTTGGTTGAGTAAAATACGAGTTATTTTGTTAAACGGTTATTTAAGAAAAATTAAAATAATTTAGTTGAAAATCATTAATGAGTATGATGCATACAAAAATACGGATTATTCAAAATGCTGAGGATGAGATTTAGACATTTAGATCCGGTGGAAAAGTAGAATGGGACATCTGCATTAATAGAATTGACGAGAAAGGGATGTCTCCCCTAAAATATTTTAAGATTTTGAGATTAATTAAAATGTTTTTTTTTATAAAAAACTTATCCAATCTAGCTTACTCATAACTTACGTAGTAAAATATACATTAAACTTGTCTCTCAGTATACAATTTTAAAATAAGTTTAATAAGTATTAAATTATACAGTATAATTTTTAACAATTAATTATTATAGAACTCTCTTTTTTTTTTTTTAATTTTTACAATGACAGAAATGCTCTGATCCACACAACATTAATAATTATACATGTTCACTAATCAAAGATAATAACATTCTCATATAATATAATCTATACTTGTCAAATATTATAGATAGTGATTTTAATAAAAAATTATTCAACAACTCTTCATGAAATTAAACTATAAACAACATAATATTAGTCCCGAGTACTTTTTAAATTGTATGTATTTTTATACTGTTATACTTAAATTTATATGATAACAAACAACAGTTGAACAATTTCCCTAGCTAAAAAACAGAATTTAAATAGAATTGGAATTTAAAATTGCCTTACCATTCAAAAATAAATAATTTATGCAAGACTGAAGATTTTATTGAATTTATTCTAAGAAGAGTTTTTGTTTAATGCAAATAAGTAATTCAAACTATTAACACTTAATTTTGTTACTTCGAATAAGGTATTAAGTATGTATAATATTAAAGAAAATCCAAAGGGATTTCAAAAAGTTTTTGAAAGGTTTAGTTCCGTAGCAGATTAGAAACAATATGTAAATCATGATATATTATTATAGTAGATTATCATCTATTCCAGCATCTGACAGTTTTTACATGAAAGAATTAACTTAATTTAAACTACGTCATACATCAGATTTAGATGCTGATAAAATAAACTGCATACAAGTTAAAAAAAAAAAAAAAAAAACGTTAATATAAATTAACTCATTCTATGAATAATAAAATTTTAAAATATATTATGCATGCAATTATCAAAAAAAAAAATGTTTCTCTTGGTCAATTTTTTTTTAAACTTTCTTATATTATTGTTCACTTATAACTACTCCACAAAAACCAACTTTTGGTCAGTAAAACAAATAATATACATTTACCATTCGGTGAAGCGTATTATGGATCGTCTTTTGAAATTTCCTATGTTTTCTAAGTTATAAGAAACACTTATGAGTCTTTTAAGTCAAAAAAAGTTTTAAGACAGTTGTTGTGACTCGCCAAAATGAAATTGAAATGTGTAGCTTAAAGAATTTTGTCATTTCATTATACGGAAAGCTTATGTGTAGTATTACTCAAAGCAATTGTGTGTTCATTTATTTAGCAGATAATAGTATAATATATAAGTATAGTAAATGATATTCAACACAACATCATCGTTTCTAGAAAATACCGTAATAATATATTTATTTAATAAATTATGTGTTTTACGCAAGCCATTCTAGCCAATTAATACTTATCAAAGTACATAAACTATGTGTACATTACAACCTGTACGATTACAGGTATGATTTTTTTCTGGTGCCCATATAGTCACAATGCCTTTACGAAAAGTAAGTTAAGTATTTTTCTTTTGGTTCTCTAAAACATCCTTTTATCATAATGTTTTCCCCTGAGACTGTAATCATGATTTATTTTTGTAAATAGGAGCAAAATATAATACATATTTTTTATCTAAGATTTATGTACTTCGGTCATTTCATGAACTAGAATAAGTACGAAACTTTCATACGGTGACTTTGAGTACTGAAACAAGTATGGAACTCTTGTATACAAATTGCAAACGCTGACTGAAAAGTGCACGCGTCTACGTTATTCGTATTTTGCATTGACTGCACATGGAATATATACGGAACTACACATGGATCGTAGTCAAAAAGGGTAAAAGCAATCCGCAACATTGTGATACAGTCGAAGAAGTCAAGTGTACCACATCATCGAGTAAGTGAGTAAGTCACTGTAATATATAGGCATGTTGTAGTTAAATTCTACGATAAATCGTTTTGCAAACGAAAAATAATTTTCAACAAAGATATATTTTATCAACCTATAACCCTATATAAGTGTACAATAGGATTTAATTTATATTTTCCAAAAACATTGAATTTAAAAATACTATTGTTTATGTACAATCATATTATAATAAATAATTAATAACGTACGTTATCAATTTTGAACTAACAAGTACTTATTTAAATTTTAAATACTCATCACAAATAATATTGTCATTATACAAAAAAATAATTGGAATTCAAAAACCGTAATAATATTATATAATACCATATGTACTAAATCGCAGTTCACTTTGATGTAACCAAAATAATCTATATTTTGGACATACGATAATTTCGTTGAACGAAAGTCGCTCACCGCATATAATATAAATTACCTACATATATTATAATACATATATGTATATAGCATTTTATTGAACGAGTTTTACGGTCTATACCTGTGCTATTTTACCCTTTAGATTAATATTTTAATATGGCTCTAGGATTCTATTTGTCTAGAGTCTAAACAATATATTTTACATAAAGTATATAAGGTGAGACTATAATATAGTAATAATTAAGTATAAGTATAAAATCCTGTTACGAATAATACCTTGATTAATTGACACAATAGGCTCGATCGTACCGATGTGTATCATAATAATAAAAGGGAAAATTCGTCGTCCATTCGAGAAATACACCACCGGTGTTTTTTTTTTTTTTTTTTTGAGGATATTAAAATATTTTATTGTCTACAAATGACCCTATAACATGGCCATTAAACCTACCGACCAATTACGATAAAAAATAACAACAAAAACAACAAAGCATTACTCGGCGTGTATATATACAAAAGTAGTATGCAGTGTGCGATAAATTTACATTTATTGCAGTTTATATAATACTATACCATAAACAGATAAAGTACAAAATAAATTGTAATCACGACATAATATGAATACGAAACTTATAACAATAATAATTCCAGACCGACGAGATATGCGATATAGACCATAAGTTATACAAGCAGCATTAGTGCGTATCGCATTTTTTTTATTTATTATTTTTTTTTCAACACGCATTTTCATGTACACTAACTTATCAATACTCTGAAACAGTCCAGTATATGCAATATGCACAAAAGTACAATTCAAAATAAAAAATGAATAAAAACTAAAACAGTTTAATGTTATTTCATTTTTAACGACAAGTCATAAGAATGTTGACGCAGGAAAAAAAGAACTGAAAAACGATAAGTCCTCAAATACACACAATAATATATATATATATAATATATGTGTGTGTGCGAGTGTGTAAATGTGTATACGAAGAAACTTTTTCTCAAAACTATTTTTCTTCTCGACACTTCCACGCCAAGGAAACCAACTTGTTTTATTGTGGGCCGTGTCAATATGAACATTAAATATTTTATGAATAAACGCCTTTTATAAACATGTTATGATACCTTATATATTATTAGTCTTCACATCATTATAGTATATACTAAATTATTAAGTGCATACAGATTAATATTAACATTTCGGTTTTATTTCCCAATATCCCACTAGCAAAATTATTACAGTAAATATGTATTTAAATTACCTAAATATATTAAGTATGAATAGATGCCTAAAAAAAAAAGCCCTTGTATATTAATATGTTATACTGTTACGGTACTTTACTTTCTTGCATTTTTTACGTAAATTTTCTAAACAAAATACATACGGTATAAGTGTAAGACTTACTAGGAACAAAAAAAGAAAAGAAAAAGAAAAACGTAAAGTGGTCCAAGTTTTATTGAATACCATTTCTATAACAGGTTAAAACACGTTCTTCTGCAATCTGTACGCGCTACTAATATATATATTTTTTAAATTTCAAGTCACGTGTACCAATGATTGCCTTGTTTCATTCAATACATGTACACTATACAGGTTGAACGTTTTTTTTCCTTAAAAAAGTTATTTTCAAACATCCTACAGGAAAGGAGATAATAATAGATGATATTAAATTAATTTCTAAGACAACACTATCGGTCAGTGAAAATTTAATTATCCTAATAATGTAAAATAATAATTTATCATAATATCACGTCAATACATAAATACAAACTGCTATAAATGTATATATTATATATACTCATATGTAATAATCTATATTCATTTAGGCCGGTGTCACACTTGCGGAATATCCGCAGCGGATTTTCGCAATATTGAAATTCATATATTTAAATACAACTGGACACATTACAGCGGAATTTCCGCACGGAAAAAATAAAATCGTTATATGTCGCAATTATTTCGCCGCGAAAAATCCGCTGCGAATATTCCGCAAGTGTGACACCGGCCTTATATATTTATAATATTACACAATGATGAGATGTACCTACCAATTGGTTAAATGGAATAAGTCAATTTGGCCATTTGTCGGTTTAATTTATCTTGCAAAAATAATTGACTTCATAATTATATAATTTACACTTTCGGAACATGTTATTTTTCCTTATCGTAAAATGTAAATGATATCGGGTTTTTTTAGTTTCCTAGAAAGTAGCAATTTTGATTTATTGTATTTCACCTTCATACACCATTTATAATCAACGTGTAAGACACGAAATGTTTGCATTTATTTTATGCGAAAATGCAAAATGAGTAATAAAATTTAAGAGAAAAATACGAGAAAATCTTATCATATATTCGTATATAGGTATTCACGGTATTACATATAAGAACTAGGTAACTAGTAAACACTAAACAAGCGATGATATCACATAGCGAAGTCTCATAAATTGTCATTAAATCCATTTTAAACTAAGAATTATACATATGCAAAGAAGAACGAATTTACCAGTGCCGCATTTATATTTTGTATACAAACTCAGGATTACCATAACTTAACCTGTCCGCTCCGGTTGCCTACAAACACCAGAGAATGGTTTAGTTATGGATTCCGAATGTCATCATGGTTTAGCGTCTCATATATTTTGTAATATAATGCATATAGGTAATTACCATTTATATTCGATTATAATAACCTCCATTATATATTATAACATTTATAACAACCTGTAACACGAATAATATAACAGGTTTACAGATTTACAAGTATTGCAAACTAATGCGATGGTCAAACAAATATTATTATAAAATGGTTATTCAAAAGCAGAAAATTAAAGTCCAAATGTATTGTAAACAAGCCATTGCGTCTGTCTATTATAATAAGTTTATTACTATAATTTATGATGAAAAAATGCTAATTCAGTATGCTATACGCCTATAGCTATATTATAATATCTATTATTATCTTATAAATTACCATCAATCAATTGAAAGCTATCAGATTATAATACTCTAAGCGCTACAGTGTATAACAGAGAAATAGGGTTAAACAGGGTTTCAATTAATTATCTAGTTAATATCAATTATTAATCTGAAATACATAGTAATTTAGACTTATTGTTTTAAAAAGTATAGACTTTGTTTCAAATAAACTGGGTCAGAAGTCATGTCGCAAAGTGTCAAAACTGAACACATTCACACTTCCACGCGTAAGTGAGTTTGAAAGTTAAGATGAAAAAAAAACTTAATGTACTTCAATAATTGGATTTTGTTGAAACTTATTAGAAATCTAATAAATTCTTAAAAAAAATTACACGAGTGAATAGCCTATTAAAAAAATTCACACATGATTTCTCAAGACGAACTAAAGTTTCGTCAAGAGTTTGAAACTCAACCCACATGTGGTTAATGGTTATGTATGTAAGTGCTCTCCATATGCGATAAGGTACTCAATCAAATAACTTTAAAAGTCATTAAAGGTATACCATTGTATTATTAGGATTCTACAAGATCCCCAATACTCCAATCAGCCATAACTCAATAATATAGGTCAATAGACCCTCATTTTTCTACGGCCCCAGGCAATGAAGAACTCGTTAACGACATCAGGGTCCTATATCTTTACTGTTATTATGTGCTGTGTAACGTTACGTTATCTTAAAGACATAATAAATTTTCAGAAAAGAAAAAAAATTACTGGATTGTCCCCCAAGGAAATCTAGGATAAAATTATAAAAATTTTACCTATACGTTGATAGGCATTAACCTATACATCAATTTAACTAACCTAAACCTAACCTTTGAGTATAGTATACTTAATATTATATATTTATATTTTTTAATCTCCATTGTTTTGGGAAATTAAAGTATTTATAGGTTTTTTAATTATTTAACGTTAAAAATTAAATGTATATTTATATATTTTATGAAGGCAACCATAATATTATTAAAAATATAATATTTAATATATATGTATTATACTGTATAGTAATGTTGGTTATGTATTTTATTATATATATTTTTTATTTAGTGTCACTTGTTCGTATTATTTTGGACATTTGTGTCAGATATGAGTTTATCTCTACGCAACCATATTATCTCGAAGTTCGCGACTGGAGCCAGTCGGCGTAAGGAGTGATTACTTGTCACACTTTTATTAGCAACGTTATACAACAACTACTTTCAATGAATAACTCCTCCAACCAAGATGACGATATTGCCGAATGTAATTTTTTATAGTAAATTGAGGAATATGCGTTCGTACTTACGTTCTTTTCTTACTGCATACCCATATAATGCATATTTCATAATAAAAATATAATTAACAAAATAACGTAAATACAATTATAATATATGTGACATAGATTTTTCGTAATATTTTTTTCTAAAAATAAAAATGTTTACAAAACATAAAAAATAAAACATACTATTATAATAATATGTGACTGACACTATGATATTATAATTATCTCAAAAAAATATTGTTTTGTGCTCGCTTCGCTAAACGAAATAACATAATTATAATAATTATACACACAAACAATGTATAGTATATATATTATATGTAATATGTATACAAGTGATTTTATAATTTATAGGCCACGCTTCATTGGATGGTCAAAATACTATTATTATCTACGAACGATTAGTAAGAACTAAGAAAATTGAATGAATTTTTTCTGATGTGTATAATGTTACCTGTCAATAAAATTTATTTACAAAAGGTTTTATATTGATGAATATTTTTAATTTAATCTAATAAGATCTATCGGCTTCACATAGCAATGACACCATAGTGTCAGAGATCGGTAGTTTAAGATCGGATTGCAAAACAAACATGACGAACTAGACATAGAAAACGCGATCGTCCGCGTTGACCCAAATATGATTAAACTTACCGAAATGTATGTGTGTATTTGTAAGGCACTTGCGCTTAGGAACACTGTATAACAGCAATCAGCATTGGTCACATGAGCCATGGCCAACGCGAAAAGTATTAACAATAAAAATCGCAGTAACTGTAAAAATTGGAGATGGTTGGAAAATGAAACTCTTTTCCGGGAGGCGTTTCTGAAATCTTTTTTTAATGGACATTTTCAGGAGCGGTTAACGACCGGCCAAAAGAATATTATTTATGCTCCCGTAATGTTTGAACACATTAAATTCATAATAAGCGATATTTCATAGCGCTAACAAAATTTTACTTATTTTTTAACCCCGCGCACGGTCCTCACATTTATTAAATTCATATCAATTTATAATATTTTATAATTTATTTCTACCCTAGCTATTACCACAGTGACTATCGCATTGTAATATTGTTACCTAGAGTTAAAATGATAGTATAAAAAATAAGATAAAAGAAAAATATTTTTACGATTCTTGTGTAATATTAAAAACTTTATTTGTTGAATAAATTATAGTAATCTATGTTTTCATTGCCTGTAAGTCTATTATTTATATTTGTACTTGTTTTAAAACTTCTCAAAGTTAATTACTGTTTAATAATGTGTAATTTTACTTTATTAGTATTATTTCAGAATGCCTAAATTTAACATTTTCAAAGATTTTTTTATAATAAAAAATACTCGTTTTTGAGTAATCATATTAATATCAAATAAAAACGTACGATTTATAAATTATACAAATTAAAGTATTTTAAATATACCAGACTTATATTAATTACTATAAAACATTAATGAATATGTTAGTTTACTAATTTAAAACCTATTTTAATTCAAAAAAAGTGGGTAAGTGGGTACCGCTCTGCTGTACTCTAGGTGCCGTATGGATCATTATTATATATATAGGAGTGTTAAATTTGAATCCAATGATCGGTATCATTGTATACGAAAAACGATTCTGAACGGAGATGATTTGTCAGCCTAGGATACAATTTCCAGTGGTTAGTAAAAAAGGTAGTTTATGATTTAATTGCCTGAATACACCAAAATGTAAGTTCTTTTATAATTAATGTAAGCTAAACTCATGAAAAATCTTGTATTAAATTTTCAACTCTTAGCTACTTATACAAAATTTTTTATGAATTATACCTACAAAATAATTTGCAAATATTCATGCTTTTGACGAATTTTTTCAATATTTGAACTTCAAATGCTAATAAAAAAAAATTGTGCCAATGTATTTCTATAATTTTTTAATCACTATAAGAATAACTTATGAGGAACTTTGTATTAAATTTTTAAGTATTTTGATAGGGCCAAAAAAAATTTTATTGACACTTCAAAAAAAATTTCTCAAAAAAATCGAAAATTTCTGTGGTGTATAAATAACTCAAAAAAAGTCAAAAAATGTTGAAAATTTATCTGTATATAGATAACACTGACATAAACATTCGGTGAAAATTTCAAGTATTTATAGTGATTAGTTTTTGAATTACAACCATATAAAAAAATCGATTTGATTGAAAACTGGTTTTGCGTGAAAATTCCAGTTTTTCCTTAATTTTTTTTTGGTTTTTCCAGCTTTTGAAAACTATTGAGAAATTCAAAAAATGACCTCCCCAATGCACCAACTAGATTCATTCTGCTATAGGAAACCACCCCCAAAGTTTGAAATTGAAGCATTATTTCGACACGTTCTCGTGTACACAGACACACACTAAAAAAAAAAAAAAACACACAACATTGTAAAATCAATACATTCATCGCTCCGCTCAGAATCTAAAATGAAATACTTGTTTTTAAAAGAAATTTACCAACACAAAAATTGTTTTATAAAATCATCCACACGGCAATAATTGTAGTTCAAAGTCTCAAATATTTGTATGATTGCATTAATTAACATGTAATAATTAATAGACTTAGATTCAAAATGTTGATAAATTATTTATAAGAATAAATAATGCATTAATTGTTGACAAATGAATTTCCTGGTAATTTTCAGTCTGTAAGTAAACAGTTCGGTGGATAACAGCATTTAATCTAACCGCTTTCCCTTATAATTTATATGGTCTCCAAAACCTCGCTAACTATTTTTCTTTTCGTGTAATTAAATATTAATTAAAAACAATACAATTTGATTCTTAAGACCAAAAACCTGAAATTAATTTAGCTAAAAAACATAAACCTAATATTATTCAAGTAAATAACATGATCATCATTCATTCATTCGTAATGAACAAAAGAATTTAAAAAGAATATTTTTTTAATAAATATATAAATATTGTTTAAAGAAATATTGTTCTATAACTACTTATGTATATATACATAATATTATAGCATAATATATACATTATTATAGTACTATATATTTCTCCAATGTTACATTGACATTATGCTAATTTTATAGGCTAGTAAACCATTCAATATATTTCAAAGCATTATAGATAATGTATTAAATAATAATGCAGTCTATACCGTCTTTATTATTTTCAACATGAATACATAATACCTAAATACTTATTAGTTATTATGTACGGTCATTGTTTTTGTATAATATATTAGTGTATGATATTCTCTGAAGTAGAAATAATTCCAAGTCAATTATCCTACAAATAACGGTAGCGGGCGGTTAAAGAAAAGTGGGTAAATTGTTTATTTAAATTGCTAATCATCATTTGAGTCAGATAAATAACTGCCAAACCATAGACATGTATTTGTGGGTTGTTATAGTAGGGATGTGGTGAATATCGTATTATCGTGGGATTGCCTTTTGGACACTACATGATGTGAGCCATCACCAAAGCAAGCTGCAGTATATCGAGGTATTTTTTGAGTGTCTTCGGAGTATGCCAATACGAAATTGTTATGGACAATATTATTTCGAGTATGGAATAGTGGTTAGGCGTCTACGGCTCCGAATGGTGGACGGAAAGAAGTGGTTGGGATTCGCTTTATTGCAGAACAAAACTGTGAAAAATAAACGGGCATTAAAGAGAAATATAAACTATTTTCGTAATTGCCAATAACATTGGTAGTATAAAGTTAATGGACGAAATAGGATGCTCAACGAAAAAAAATGTCCGTAAGTATATATGTGTAATAACGTATTAGATGTATGTGAGGTCTAGTGTGGGGTATGTAAAATGTAAAAAAAGTTTAATAAAACACACATTTCAACTATTTGCACATTCGGAATGTAATTTAGATCGAATTCATAAAAATAAATGTACGATATTCTTTTTAATTAGGCGCTATACGAGGGCCGTTGCAAAACAATGGTCGGACACAATTAAAATAATTCATGACGACTGTTTATACGACTGTGAGAGCAGCGAATGTACTGTATAGTAATAATAATAGTATATATCGATATTTCGACATGTTAGCGGCCACATATTACATCGGGATTCCGTGATTTGTTTGGAATAAGTTGGTAAATAAAATAACTGGGAAGGTCGGTCATACGTTAAAAAGTTTTTATTGGTTTCAAGACGCGTATGAAAAACGATTTGGTAAATCATAAATTGCGGACGTCTCCGTTTGGCATTCGATACCGTTAAAACCACGTCGTCCCGCAAAAGACACAATTTTGGTCAAAAGAACATATCAGATCGAAGAACTAAAGTTTGTCGAACCATAAATAGTTCTATCAAAAACAATATAACAATAATATAGTGTAGGCACCTAGATACAAAATAACTGGGATACTATATTATATTATATACAGTGATTATGTGAGATAGAATAATTTTTGACAGTGGTTGTCAAACCCATTAATATGAATTTATTTACTTTCCGCTCAGATCAAGACGCCTTATATATACGTTCCGAAATATATGAAGAAAATATTCTATAGCGTTGATTATCGTGGTGAATGAGTTAATTGGCACCATCAATTACTAATGCATCTTCTAGAATTGGATTGTGATTATCAGATGAAACAAATTTACAGAATTATATTGTAAAATATACTGTGAAACATAAGAACCTTGAAAAATAACGCGGTTGCGTCAAATTTTCTAAAAACGACTATTCTGCGATGATATTTTTACTTACGATCGAATTCGCCTGCAGAGAGATAATAGGTGTAAGGTGTGTATTTTTTTTTTATTATTATTTCTAGTTATTACGTTTATGTTTTGATATAAGAACCATTTTTGAACAAAATCCGATTACTATAAAAACAAAAGACTATTTCTTTTATGAAATGCAGTATAACATACGGTAAAATAAAAAAGATTTTCAAAAAAATAATTTTTTTATAACCTTGATCTGCTTGCTTAGCATTTATCTAAAAAGTTAACCAATTCATCGTATTATAACTAAAAAAAATGTATATTTTGACACTGCGAAATTAAATGAATTCCATGGTTCTAAAGGACTGACATCTAAATGATAACAGTAGGACATAAATGGGATATAATAAATAACTATTAAGTGCATGTGATTCTGAATGGTTAATTGAACAAAATGAACATTCAAATTATACGATGGAAGGAAAAGATACATTTACCTACTAACTATATCTTCTTTATCACCCTTGGCTTGGCGATAATATAATCGATTAAATTTGGCGATAAAAAAGTGAGGTAAAACTAAATGACCTGTGGTTTGATTGATTTGCACTGTTAAATTCTAAAATCAATTAATTTATTTAAAAAATGAGTAAAGTTAAACAAAATTCAGTTTAAATTTAGTGCTTATTTATAATTTTAATGTTTTTGAGAATTTAATATAAGGTCCTAGAAAATACTCATAAAAATTATACTCGAAGTTTAATAAATGCATAAAACTTTCGATTCTAAAAAGTTATTTAAATAAAACCAATATATTTTTCTATATGGTCTAAATTTAAAATGAATTCATAAATTGAAGATATCTTATTTTATGTATAACAACATTTTATATTGCTGATGGGAACATAACATACAAATATAAGATGATTCGTCCACACGAGTTTATTGTAATAATTTATTATTTTATAAGTTGTAAAACACAAATAATTTTGTTTAGTAAGAATAAAAACGACACGTTAACGATAACTAATAGTTATAATTAAACACATTAAATTAATAATAATATAATTACTTTATTTTACTATATTAAACTAAAACTGCGTACTTGAGGAATATTGGTATTTACTGACGAGTAAAAACATATAACTACCTATTATCTTCGCGTGTCGAAAAATCCAATACATATTATATATTATATAATATATAATTTATATTCCTGGTAAATATTTTTATATACCAACATCCATATCTATTTGTATTCAGTCATACTTGAATGTTTTATTACTATAAATGTGATATTTTTGATGAAATCCAAGCACATATTATGGATACCGACAATATTGTACTCTGCTAATGAATATGATTGTAACCAGAGTAATTGAAACGTGCATAGAATGTTTTTAAACAGAAGCTATATATGTATAAACATATTAGTTTAAACAAGACTTTGGATAAAACATTATAATATAGAACTTGCATATGCACATTGGAAGCTAAAATGTAACAGTTTTCATAAGTCGTAACCACATGAGTACCTACATGTGCACGAAAAGTTGTTTTGTAGTATACGCCGTGACAAATACTAACTGTTATTATTAAATATTGCAGTTTCTGGAAAATGTATGAATTCCACGTTAACAAGATGAAAATATATATTACAAAGAAACATATATTAATGCGTTCGACACTTAGTAAACACAACTGTTTTAGCAAATTAATGTTCTCCGATATTTATGTATTATTGAAAACACTATAATTATTTAAAACGGAAAACAGTTATCGATCTATTGTGTGTACGTTAATTATTAAAACGGAAATACATTTGTCTACTTACTACTGAATAGGAAAATTAACCGTTCATTTTATTCCGATAGCGTTTAACCTAATTCAAAGTTATAGTATTTTGGACGTTCACTGAAAAAGAATGTTGACTTATTTTAACTCTAAAAGATATATTTTATAGCCAAACGTTTTTTTACATTATTTTCCAACTGTTTTTATTATTTATTCAAATAAACAAGACATAGTATGTTCGCATCCGTGAACATTGAATATATAAATTTAATTTTAATTAATACAAAAATAAACGTATACAAAACTAATTTAAACCCTCTAAAGATATCATGTTGTTTGTTAGATAACAAAATCATGCTAAAAATAATAAATTTAAAAAAAAAAATGTAGACAATACAATAATACGTCTTTTTTTGTAAACAATTAACTTTACTTTATAACTATCGACAAAATGTTTATGAGATAAAAAAGTTTTAAAAGACGTAAAATACTAGGGGTAAGAATGTATAATGAATTTTGAATATTTTCCTCTAACACAATTAGTTAAATTAATAATTTGCATAGTTTTTGAACTTATGAATTTATCGTATTTCAGATGTTACGAGTTTACGACAGATAAAGTTTTTGATTCTTTTAGTAAAAAAATTAACTAAACTTTTTGGTTTTAATTTTTTTTTTTAAACAAAACTATAAGTGTTTAAAATTGTTTATGGTTTATAAAATATTTAATTTTTCGATAATAGTTATTCGTCGTTTACACTTTCGTTTAAAATTGTTACTTAATACTTTAATACAAAAACAAGATAATAATATTATTAAAATTATAAATTACGAACAACTAAAACTTTTGAAAAATGTACAGTTAATTAATATTTTCAATTAAAACAACAAATAATAAGTTATTTTTGCTACTAAATTTAGATAATTACAATTGAAAATCTAGTTAGTGATATTGAAGAGTAGGTATAATGTTAAGCTTTAAACAATATTAAATTCAATTTTAGAAATGTTAAATATATATTATATATGTGTAATCCATTGTATATATATATATATATATATATATATTTAAGTAGACTTTTCAATTTCTCGCACTACAGGGGTAGCAAAAGTTAACTAAAAGGGTTACTATAGTTTTATAGACTGTTTTGTCAACAAACATAAATAAATTTAATTCGATTTTAACTCTTTGAAATCAATAGAAGTGAATGAAATTGCTCGTCATATTTTTAAGGATATTTATATGACTGTGGGCGTAGAACGTTTGAGCATCGCTTTTATTCCAAATAACCTTTCTTATATAGTCTTTGAGCATCGTGACTACTGACATGTGGTTAACTGTTAGTGATAGGTACTTGCAGAATATTAAAGTATAATATACTTTTAATATTATATATTATATTTTAACTCTTAATTCTTCTTAAGTAAAGAAAAATTATTACCTTAGTTTAACTAATTATTTAATATTCACACAAAAGTTTAATACGCTTTTAAACTTGTCAATTATTTTTTGTAGTTGTAATCATAGCAAACTAGCTGATTTCAAAAACTGTAACCTGCTAATTATTTTTTGAGCATATAATTGTGTATATTTTTCAATTTCGTTAATTTTTTTCTAGTACTGTATAGTTGAAGGTCTTGTGTCAGTATTTAAAACTAAAATATAAGTCAGTTTTTGACGTAAATTAAGTGGTTCTTTATAGTTATGTATTAACTCGTATCTAACAACTCTCTGCGTTATCTAAATGGTATTTACGAACCAATATAATGTTTAACTATAATGCTGTAACGTTCGTAAATAAGTTTTGTAACATTTTTAACGTTTATGAGTTTATTTTTCAAACACATTTATTGAAACTTTTTTTTTTTAAACGAGTGCAGTTCATCCATTACCTTTTCTTAAAACTTAAGTGAAATTCAACCATCCTGAAAATTTAACCATGTCGCCTAGAGCCTAGCCATCGCATAAAACCCATTTCACCACGTCACTGAATGTATCATCCAATCGTGTCACCGTATAAGTAATGTACGCTTAAATTCAGTATTGCCTATCAGGTAATACAGTATTTTGATGTGCTAAACCAAATGTTTTATCAGGGGACATTAGTGTTGTACCAAAGATAAACTCAGTATACTATATTGTAAGTGAACCCTTAAATCTTAGAAAATTGTAAAATGATCATTAATCATGTTTAGTTAAATTCTTAAATTCAATAAATCTTAATTATTATTGGTATCAAATAAAAATAAAAATATTGTGTATTTGTTTTATTTTATAAATTACAAAAGTAAACCCACAAATTATAAATAAAATAAAAACGTTTTCAGTAGTCATTAATCAGTAATTGAAATATACTATTTGTTGTAAGCAATTTAAAAATAAAACATTTCTTATGTGTTATTGTTTTATTTATTACCATTATAAATCACACAATACGAGTATTTGACAAGAAAAAAATTATAGGTTATACAGAAATAATACAGAATAATACGTACATATAAAGAGTGTGTTAGGAGTATTTAGTAGGTATAATAGGTATATATATACATTATACATATAATATGTCAATTAAATGACTAGTAATTATGAGTCAAGGGACTGATATTGTTAACGATAAGTATGAATTGAAAGGTAAAATGTAATAAGTAATCCATAAATTAGGTACATAAATACGTCAAAATGTGTATTTTACAAAATCTATAAACATCGGTACTTTTAAAACTTAATCTTACGATATTCTAATTTCAGACTAGTGTTTTCCTATTTATATAATATGTGAACACTAAACTATTGAAGCATGTAAAATCTTTATCGAAATATTTTACGTATTGTTATTTTCGAATAATATAATATGTATTGCATACATGAATGCACGTGCACGTGCTCCACAACGCTGCTACAACAGTAATACACAGAAGGGTAAACCGCGTGACGTTATATCTTTTACTTGCAGTATATTATATTTTGTACCGATACTCGTTATAAAATATCAAAGTTACAATACAGAGTACACACTGTGTGGAATGTATAATAATATAATATTATGTATTGTATCTATTGTACACATTCAAAACTCTTACCAGTAAGAATTATCGATTCCTTGCAATACACGTCTATATAATATGATATAAAACAAAATTTTATTTTCCAAAAGTATTTCTCTCTGTTAAGACGAAATTTCGTTTAATTTTATATTTTGACAAATATCGTGAATACTTTTTGTGTTATGCGTTTTACTAAAAATGTTTTTACTTTCGATTTCTGAGTGATAAATATACATTTTAAGTTTGTGTTCTAAAGTAACGCATAAATTATATTATGCGTACATGTTTTTTCATCTGTTTGAAAATTTTTATACATCAATTCATCAATAAAGTATAGATAAAAACATAACTTCTTAAAATGGGTCAAATAAAAATAGTGATAACCAATACATCAAAAAAAGAAACCGAGGATGAAAGATAATAAAACTTATGTACCACTTTAAGATTCTGTATTATTATATAGAAAAATAAACCATATTAAACTATAATATTAGACTATATTTAGTCTTTAACTAAAATTATATTTACTAGCTTTTACTATATAGTTATCATTTAACGCAATAGGTAATTAATAAACTGTTAACTTCGTGTTTGACAGTCCACATAAAAATTATTAAATATATACGCCGTGACACCTTTATCTAACGGATATTATTACTTGTGGCTTAAATGTTTATAAATACATTTTATGAATCATGTTTGGACTAAAATAAAAATATTAAATAATTGACAGCAGATTTTTTCTTTTTAAATAAACATAACTAATTTTCAATTTTTTTTTTTTTTTTATGATGTAGAATGATAGAATAATATTATCAAACTACTATAAAATTACTTTTTTTCTTGATCGAATATACCTACATCTGCATTTGTTTGGTACTACTCCCACGCTTACATTTCTATCGTAAATGTAGAGTTGGGTCATTTCCATATTCCCGTTCTAAAATATTTCCAATTCATAACCACCTACTACCAATCAGAATCTATCATAACTGTCACAGAACATGGAACTGATGGCGCTTTGAATAACGAAAATATGTATTGAGTGTCGTATAGTAGAACAAACAAATGACAGTGTTATGATGTGATTGACACTGTGTTTGACAACGCTATTTGAGACAAAATAATTTATTACCTTGTTAGTTGTTGCACCTGCCGACTATTGAAGAAGCCATATAACTATATTTTCAATAAGCAATAATGGCAAAAGTTCGATCGGATTATAAGATTGTCTTTGTGTTGCACTTACCAAAATTGCCACAAAATTTAGTTGGTGGTATTCGTACTATTATTACACATATTAAACTACGTAGATGTATTATGTTTAAACATAATTAAAAACTCTATTTCTCTATTGTCAAACTTAACATCACACAAGCTATCAGATTATCGATCAAACGAACAACAAACACCTCTCTCATGGATGAGAGAGATTCCTCAGAATCAAACTCACTGCACAGTGCACATATTGTATTATATTGTGTTGGTGTTTATTAAGCAATAATGAAATCATATATGGTCATTAGGTGGTAAAGTATTACGAATGTGCAACGTGTTCAAAAATACATCACGTGTACAGACCGTAATAGAACCTCGGAGGAGCAAAAATAAATGATACAAAATTAACCGAAGCGACACAAGCTTTGAACAAAGTTTAAACAGCGCAGTCCTACTACAAAAATACAAGTTCTGAAAACGAAGACTATTTTTGATTTTTAGCTAGCGATAGGAAGTTGTTTGGAACTACAGATTTCACTATTCAACACATTCAATTACCTATTGTGAACAGGCTGCAGTGTGATAGATATCAAGAAATATCATATTGTCACTGAAAGTATTATATTAGCTATGAAAATCAAACTGAATACTACGCAAATATATTAACGGGGTAATATAAAAGGAAATCGGTCTACCCGGTAATTGGAGTCATTAAACTGTATTTTTAGTACCGTTGTTAACAAAGTTATTAAGTATAGTAAGGAATGTTACTGTTTCTACAGAATTTTCTAACAGACCATCAACAGCGGGTAAGCACTAAAGCGAACTAAGGCACAAACCGAATATCGGAGAAAATCGTACAATAATATAGTATTCATATTGTATATATAAAGCAGCATATTATAACATGTGACTTGAACACAACGTAGGGTTTAATGAATGATGGTAGTAACAAATACAAGAATTTATGTGAATACATTTTCACAATTACGCCGCCATTGATTTCAGGTACCACTACTTATTCCAACAGTGAATAATTAGCACTTTCAGAAAACGATTTGCCATTCGCAGCGTGCGCGATTTGCGTTGACATTTGTTTGAACACCCATTTACAAGGGTCAGGGTCACACAATCCAACAATAGCCGTGATATAATATATTATGTAGTATTGTCTTTATGTTATAGACCTAATTTTGCGTACGGCAGACAAAATTTATGAATTTCACTCAACCGGTGACTACTTGCAAGTGGCAGTTGATGGCCCAAAATAATGAATAATACGAGTCTTACATTTTACATAAACAATGTACTTGAAAAATGGGTCTCTCTGATGTATTTATGATGGATGATGGGAAAATCATCGATTAATTATTAATATATAAATCTAAAGTTAACTGACTTGATATTATATAGATGAAAAATAACGTGTAATATTTTCATTAAAATACATAGTTTTTTGAAAAAAATTTACTATATATTTATTCGTTTACTAAGATGATTTAAAATTGGCATAGCTATTGTTTGTATATAAATATAATTGTTATAATAAGAGCTAATATTTTTACCCAAGGCTACCAACATCAACAACGATATTCGTCTTAAACTAAACTATTAACCTAACTAAAATATTTTTAAAATATTTAATGAATTATTTGTCATTTTCAGTTCCGGGTAAAAAAAAAACAACAATAAATAGTTAACAGATTAAAGCATTTGTACAGAATTCGAGTAAGTAATTATATTTTATATTTACTAGAGTGCCTCTAGTGGTGCCGCATCGTCTGGCATGTCGCCCGAAAGTGGTGTACATTCAAATAAAACAAAATAGACTCTTCAGATAGATTGTCTCATTTATTTTCTTAATTAATAAAATATCGATTTATAATCGGATTTGAAATGGGTACTGGTGGTTGTAAAACATAGTTGAACAATACAAACTAGGACAATATCGTATGCATCATATAAATAACAATTAATACAACCATTATTAAAGACTAATTAAAATATGTACGTAGGCCTAATGTAATAAATAGTATGTTATGTAACGAATGCGTGGTTTTGTAATATTTCCAATTCATAATAAATTCTTATTTCGTAACCATTTTAGAATACATATTATTTAATGTCTATAATTCATTTAATTTTGTGGTTTATTACTAATGTTAATTATCATCAATTTTTTGATTACTATTACTATTTACTCCTGAATAAAAAAAAATAGATAGTATATTTTAATAAACATCTCTTAGTGTAAAAAATTAAGACAACTCGGAATTATGTTTAAAATGTTATCATGAGTACCTATTTATTTAACGACAAAATAAATAAATTATGATAGTACGATGGTTTTCATTAAAAATAAATATAAATGTTTTACTGAATACTATAATACTAAATTAATACATTGTGTTTAAATACAAACCAACACATTAAGTATTAAAAATTAAAACTATTACGATTTTATCATTCTTTAAAAGTATAAATTATTTTTAACAAACATAAATGTTTTAACAAAATATAATCATTTTTAATCAATATCAACAGATAACTAATGTTTTTGACGTAACGAAATTCCCACATCATAACTTTGACTAGATTTCAAAAACAATAAGTTTTAAAGTTTTCACATTTTAGCGTCCCAGAACTACACTTGATGAAGGCGGATTGGTTGGTTTTATTTTCATCTACAAAATTATCAGTTGAGAAACTTAAGCAGCCGACTAAAATATTATGAAACAATATTTTAGCATTATTTATGATATGAATCATTATCATCAATACATATATTGTAAAATTATGTATAATAATAGTATATTGTGTTATGATTGATTGCATTTTTAAAAAAATTCATTTTTACGAACTCAATAAATTTTATTTTTATTATTATTTTTGCCTCATCTACATCTCATTTGCGTGAAAAACCCCTAGTTTCAGTATCCGTTGTGTTCCATGACACCAATAAACTGCCTTCACACCAGGAGGGTCGAAATTGAATCACGATCGGATAGGATTCACTGCACTGATCGCCCAGCCGTACGGTCTATAACGTTCTATTGTCTCAGAAACCGTTTCGTACTCTCATAGCATATATATATATATATAGGCTTAGAAAGTGGGCGTTGGCGGATCGCCCAGCTTTCTCTATGGGGTTCAATCTGAAATTCAAAAATCCCGAAATCCGAAAAAGAAAAAACGGGCAGATTAAATGGATACGTATTTTGGCAACTATACGTTGTCATCTTCAGTATTGAATATAGACCGAACGCCACCATGCCCCCCGCACCGTTGTCATTGTAATGTTTGATATTTACGGGAATTTATATGTATGACATATTACGGTATTATATCGATAAGTCCCCGATTATCTAGAAATATCCAGTTAACCGTGTATAGTTTTCAAAGTCATAGACCCACAATTTTCATTACACTCGTTTAACAAATTAATTTTGACGATTATCGACGTCTATAGGTATTGTATAAATACGATTATTTAAACACTATAAAATATAGCTACAAACGTAACATACATCAAATAAATTGCTAAACACTGTCATTACATATTATTAAGTTAATGTTAAACTAACATTTACCGAAAAGACGTTAGTCAAATAGTTAATTAACAGCTGCAAAGTAATAATAAGTTCTTTTTATTTTACAATAATTATAACCAAATTTTATTTTTATGAAACTATAATACATTTTTAAGATATATCAAATTTAACGAATTCCCTTCAAAATAATTTCTCTCTATTGTATAATAAAGTTTTTCAAATATTATTCAGTGTTTCATAAAGGTAACAAAAAATAATAATAATAATATTTTTTTTTTTTTTAAAAATGACAGTTGTAAGTATTGAAATATGTAAATAATTTTAGAAAATACGTCCTATGGGATTGGATAACAGAAGCAAAGCCCCTAGTTTTTAAATTATTTAGTATAAATTTCTAAAATTATTTAAATTTAAAACTTTTACATTTTTGGGGCACTTAATGGCATTTTTATTGATTTTGCGTATTCTAAAAATACGTAGTACAATTTATAAAAATGAAACACCGCGTACTTTTAAGCCCATAAATCACTAAAAATGTGTTTATAGGAAAATTTCAGACAAAAGTCATCAGTAACAATCTAACTATACAGTCACTATAATAAACTAACAGAAATTTTAATTCAAAATAAAGTATGAATTATTTTTTGAAAAGTTTTACGTAGTATGAATTGTTTCAAGTTAGTATTTAAAGGGTTAGCTCGAGGGTTTAGCTATTTTAAAAAGTTAATTGTATTATTTTTTAAATATGTATAGACTGTATAGCTATGTTTTCTATTTAATTTCCAAGCAACTTCTAAAGAATTAATACTTATATCATAATAAGTATAACTATATATGAGCAGTATATACAAAGATAAATAAAATAGCTAATATAAAAATAATAATGTTTTTAGCGCCTATCGTTTCAAAATTAATGATTAATTTTTGGATTCCTAAATATGTAAATTTAATTTTAACAACAAACGGCTCTGATTTGTATCACTCTTCTTCGACGAATCTGCAGTGTGCATTCATTATTCATTTTTGATCGATTATTATTACTATACACTATACTCGCGTTTCATCGCGATAATATCTCTCGCTTTATGTATCATGTCGCTAATACGCACAAGCTACTATACAAATGCGCATCGAAAGCAAGAAATAAGTCTTATCCGTGAGAAACTATTATTTCACTTTATTTATTTCTATTTTCCTTCTTTTTTTTTTTTTTTTTTTGATAAACGGTCTCCCACAACGGCGGAGTGATAAATCTTCGGGGTGCTCAACGCAATAATGACGTATATTTTCTCGAATTCGTATGTTGTGTCCCCTCCAGTCCGTCGCCATTTCATAACGTGAAATAATTCTATTAGAGACCACCCCCACTCATTCCCGTCACCTTATCGCCGAGCACGTCTTCTACAAGACCTTTGCGTGAAGGCTTATTAAACTGTCAACGGTCGTCTGCCCTCGAGTGCAATGGCTTAACAGCCTATATCGGCGTGTATATAATATTTAGTGAGTGATCGTACATGTCTCACCGACTCTACCCCATCACTAAAACCCCTACCCCATTCGTATCGTGACACACGACCCATTAGGTTAGGTTTGACTATGATGGCGGTCTGCACGCAAAGCTACGATTGGATAATTAATATAAAATTATGTACATAATATAGTAGTTTACAAGACGTATTCAATAAGTGGGTATGCGATTTCGTGTTTAAAAATTATAGCAAGTGATCAGTAGTAGATTTATGATAATGTTATCGTAGGTATTACGTATAATAAGTTAATTTATGTAACTCACCGTGCAGTTATTTAAATTTTTCATTGTTTACCTATAAGGCTGTATAACATAATTTTTAACATAATATAATCTCCAAAAAATTAACTCGAACAAACATGTAAAAAATGTTATTTTTAAAACTCTAAGTTTATAACTTTTATGATGTATGGTCGGTAAAGCATAATTTATTAAATTATAAAAATAATAAATATATAATAATTTAATAAATAGTTGTTATTGCTGTTATCGTTTAATGCAAGACTGAATTATTACTTAATAATTATTGATTATGAACGCATCACTTCAGTACGAATTAATAAGTACGGTAAGTACCTGCTTTATTAAATTTAAATTATTAAACAAATATTATGGTATAAAATGTTAAGTTAGGCTTTTTTACAATTACCTTTCAATTCATACACAATTATTACATTTACAATGACAAAACCTAAAAGTTAGGTCATTCAATATTGTATTTCAATATTCGAAAATAGAACAAAATATAAATTTCCAAGGTCTAAAAATAAAACTTGATATTATATAATATGATTTAACAACAGATATTATTTCCTTTTAGAGACGTGGGTATAATTGAATCTAGTTAAACTTCATAAAATTACTTTTACGTTTAATAATAATAAAAATAAAGAAGGATAAAAAAAAATTAAGCAACAAATATTTAATTAACTGCATTTTTGTGATAGCATTTTATTTTATATATCATTGTATAAAATAGCTGTTATGTCCTTTTCAATGAAACCCCATCGATTTAAATAGCACCTCCTCCAACAATTCAAAGAGAACACCCACCATAAAATGTAAATTATTTACTAGTAGATGCACAGAGCTGTAAATTAAATTCAACTAGCTGATAGATTTTTGTATTTTATTTGTAGTAAAAATGTAAGCACTAGACATAAAACTACAATGATTTAAAAGTGAATAAAAACAATAGTGTACAGAAAAAAAAATTGCTCCCCTAGAACAAAATTGCATAGTTTTTTTTTTACTCCTATATATTGTAGTTATCTTTTTATTTAAAAAAATAATAATAATAGTAATAAACCTTAAATGCTTATGATAAATATTATAACTTAAATAAAATTAATTATGATTTAAAAATTGATGATGTTGTTGAGTTGAATAAATTAATATTGTTATTACTCTTACTTTTATCTTATTATATCTCTGCTTATAATATTAATGAGAATATTAAAAACCATAGTCAAGTGCCTATTATATAGACTGTACATAATTAATTAGTATTATACTTAAGAGTAATTAAATGAAAGCCAATATTACTTTTATATACTTAATGCATATTATTATTATTTCGAGACGGTAATAAACTACTAAGTAATGTACGAAAATAATTTTTAAATAGATTAATTGTTAAGTAAATTACTAATTTTCATCTCAAATCTATCATCACCCAAAATTAACATTAATTAAGCTGACACATTTATAAATACGTTTTTAAACATAACCAGTAACCGCAAATTCTTTTTTCTTTTCTATTTTTTCATAGCTGATTGACTATAGTGACCATTGGGTTATTGTTGTAGATTTACATTCTATATTTATTCGTGTAAATATGAATTATATAACAATGAACAAATAGTTGACAAATACTACATTACATAAACGGTTGAAAGATATTAAATTTGGTTCAATAGAATGTTGGCAACGCAGCGACGAATTTGATGGCGATAGAGATATAGAATTCATTATTTTATTTTAACTGATTTTTTTTTTTTTTTTTAGCTACAAATTATGATAAAAGATCAAATTTTGTATGATAAATGAAGCAAGTTTTTATTCATTGAAAGTTATAAAATACAAAAAGTCTGGGGGGGGGGAAATGAGAAAATATTAGGATTTCATTAAACTTCCAGACTGTAAATGTAATTTAATGATTGATTAAATAGTTGATTGATGTGACCAACTTTTGTTTTCAATATTTTTTTACATATTAGCGGAGTTAGCATAAATTTAAAAGGAAATATTTTTTCTTAATTGGGAATTACTTTATAAATTAATTATATAAAATATATTAAAACACTATATTTTGCTTTGTACTAAACAATAGAAATTGTTAAACCCATATAAATATTTTCAGTTTGAAGTTTACAATAAAAATATCTAAAACATCATAAATTTTTTTAGAATTGTATATTGTTTTATATTTATTTGTTCGTACGTTTAACCTTTTAAAACAGCAAACGTCTAAGTGAATAAATATGACGTAGGTACATGAATGAACAGTATGACGCTTTAAGATAAATAGTGTAATGTATAAAATAGGCTATATTCGTCGTGACCGTTACACTATGAAAAACGAAAAATTCTTGTTTATTTTCTAAATGGTTTTTATATCATATGAGATATGAGCAAACGTAGAGTTCGAAGTTTCTATTTATAATAAAACGATGTAAATATTTAATTTATGACTTGTAACTCAAACATACATTTATTTTAACTTTGAAAAGAGAATATTTTAAAAAGCTACTGAAATTATTTTATACATTAAAGGTAATTATAACCTTTAAGTTTTATATTAAATATACGTTTTCGTTGTAAATAGGTAAGGTGATGTAGTTCAAAGTGTATATCTTATCTTGGCGTATGCAATAGATATCACTGCGCAATACGCGTAGTTTTTATCCAGTGTGTAATGTATATACAGGGTGATTTTTTTATCAAACAACACTACTCATTATTTCCAAAAGTATTCATGTTTTTGAAAATATTTTTTTAAATACCTACTTTCAAATTGTTAAAAAGCAACATTTTTATAAAAAATTATATTTTTAAATATTTTTTGTCCTTATAATTTTTTAAGTTTTTTACTTTTTTGAATGACAACATAGATTTCTAATTTCATATTCCAAAGCAGAATAATTTTCTGAGTATTTCGAGACATAAAAATCGAATTTAGGGCGAGTATTTTATGAGTTATACGTATTTAAAATTTAAACAAGCGGAGTAGTGAACAAACATTTTGGGGGGTAACCCCGTACCACTCCACTCCACGCAACTAAACTTTAAATACGTATAACTCATAAACTACTCACCCCAAATTCGATTTTTATGTATCAAAATACTCAAAAAATTATTCTGCTTTGGAATATGCAATTAAAAATCTATGTTGTTATTCAAAAAAGTAAAAAACTTAAAAAATTATAAGGATAAAAAATATTTAAAAATATGATTTTTTTATAAAAACGTTGTTTATTTAACAATTTGAAATTAGGTATTTAAAAAAATATTTTCAAAAACATGAATACTTTTGGAAATAATGAGTAGTGTTGTTTGATAAAAAAATCACCCTGTATATTATATATATTATATATATTGTGAGTATAATTTAATAGTTCTTAGAATAAAATTATAAAATTATCATTTGGTATTTATACCTACCTATTAAAATCAAAATCAAACCGTTTATTGATAGCAGCGATGTTTAAAAATTAAAAATTTACTGAATTGTTCCCTTTCACATATTTGCAAAAAAATTATATATCTAATAAATAATGATAAATTTATTTGAATGAATAAAACTGGTAGACGGTAATTACCCAATAATACAGATATTAGATAAAATGTTAAACTTTAAACAAATAAATGATAAAAAAAACATAAAATTTCTAAAAATTATAGTTAAAGAATATAAAATATAAATAAATATAATATATTATAATAATACATTGTATAATAAATTACAATAGTCCCTCAAAACAGAGAGTAGAGTTGAAATAAATATTCAACAAACGATAACCTATCTTGTCCATACTTTTTTTTTAAAACCAAACTTCAGATTAATTTTGCTGTTTTAAGTAAAGCTAAGATCAAACCGTACTGTTTAAGGAAAAATTGAATTAACTATAATAACTCTAATTCAAATTTATAATTTATAATGTTATTTAGTTACTTGGCGGAGAACCAACTCTAAACTAACCAAACTGTAAATATAAATATTATGTTTTTGGTGCAATAAAATAACGATTAATTGTATGTTGATCCCAGCGAATTAAGAAATAAAAATATTAGTCAAATGTCTCTATAAATAATGAAATAATCAAGATAGTAAAAAATTAATTAATTAATATCAAGGAGCTCGTTATGAAATCATTATTTTTATTTTATAGGTGTTAAATTAAAACTATTAGGCACACATTTTCGGTATTTTTAATTATTCTTAAAAACTCCAAGAACTTCAAAAAACAAGAACTAACAATAAATCATTATTACGTTTAGTAAGTACATATAAAGAATTTAAATTTCCTATTATGATTTGTTGTTTAAAAATATTTTAAATATAATTACTATTATGCTATGTCTTAAAAATAACAAGTCTGAAATCATATTATTTTGCATTGTACAAAATTAGTTGCATAAAAACCTTTTGTATTTTAGTATTTCTCGTTATAAACACACAGCAAAAAAAGGACATCTTTTGGAATCGATTGTAACATTACCGAATCTTATGGCTTTTGTTACCAATGGGCTCAATAAAAGAAATATATAAGATACATTATGTATAACATTGCAACAACTGTATAAAGTATTTTCGTATAAATTAGTACCTAACTTCTTTTATAAATGCATTTAAATAATATAATAGAGGTACAATCATATTTGAAGCAGAATTATATAAAAATAAAATTTTAAATCAACTAAAATGCAATTTTAGTCATTTATAAAGCTTAAATCTCTTAAAAGTTAAAAATAATATGGAATAAGTATATTCCTAAAAAAAATGTAATGATCATCAAAAAACTTTGATAATGAACAGTAATATACAAACCAGATTGACTAATATCTGTTAAATAACTCGCACTTAAACTCACACTTGAAGTGAATGTAATGTTCACAAAATGACAACTTAAAAGCAATTTATAAAGGATTGATTTATTCATTTGTATTTTATTGCTGTTGTATTGAGTTTTAAGGAAAATAGTAGTCTTTTCGAAGTTCTCTTAAAACGGTATGAATAACAAATAGCATAAAAACAATATGGTCTTGCACTTAAAACCTCGAGTAAAGTCTTAATAAATTTATATGGCTTCCGCCATTTTTCGTAGTATATTATTTTTAATAAAATACAATACTGACAGTATTCTTTTAAATAAAACTGTTATTTTTAAATGTTGTAGTAAAACAATGCAACATTTTTATAAGTATAATTTAAAATCATGAGTGGTCTTCTGTAATAAATACAATACTCATAAATAACAAATTAAATAAATAAAATATTGTTATTATAACTATTACCAATCATATTTCAATCATCTTATAAAAATCTTTCATATATTATACATTAAATAAAATTTAATCTATTTTAAGTTTCGTAGAGAAATGTATTATTTGAAAAAGATTAAA